>OY829915.1:263370641-263644641 GCA_963691935.1 Nephrotoma guestfalica | reverse complement strand
AATTAAGTACGAAATTTGATTCGAGTGGACTGTAGAGATGCTGAATTTTGCTGAATGAAACTTTTTTTTTTTATAAAAATTCGTCATTTCCGCTAAAATCATTTAATCGTTTTTTCGTAAATGCTAAACACTTTCAAAAATATTTGCAAAGAACGAAAAAACTGTTAGAGAAACGATACGTCCAGTGATTCGATTTCGGCCGAACATCACTAGAAACTCCCAATTTTAAGAGAAAGCTTAATAATGAAGTTTCATCCCGCTCAATCACGTCAAAATTGTATCTAATAAAAGCTTCTATGGGGGCTGTCAGTACCGCTGAGTCCTCTTAATTTATGCTGAAAGTTTAAGTATGAAGTTTCATTCCCATTAATCAATCCGTCTGGGCTGTACAGAAGCTTAATTCTTGCATTTTATGCTAAAAAAAACGTAACGCTGCTTAAGTTTTGGAAACCGGTGAACTTTCCGGTTGACCGATATCGACAAAAAAATCCGTCTTTGGTGTAGAGCATCAACTCACGGAACCACACACACATAAAGCGAATTGTAAATTAGTCGCTGTCAGGTCACCCAAAAGTTGGTAACCAGTAAATTAAAATCATGGCCGACATCATGAAAGTTTTGAAATCAATGTGGCAATGGTTTCATTGATCAGGATGCCAGTAGTTGGCGTAAGTGAAAGCACTCGTTGATAGGAATTTGTCTTCCTTGAATTGAATGGAGGTGAGAGAATAAAATTGGTTGATGACGTTGATAAGTGTGTTTGTCACTGAACTTGATAGGCGTCATATGATGGAATCCATGTACTTTACTTAACCAAAACTCTCTTTATATGAAGGAACCAAAAGAACTAACAATTTCCAAAAGATTTCTGGGATTATAGACGTGATGAGTGCGAATAGTATAGGTAAAAATGTTGATATTCATTTTTATTCTATCGATTCGAAGTTCCATATAATCCATTGGCCAAATCCAATTGTGTACAGCCGTTAAACTTATGAAAAAATTACAAGCAGGTGGGTCAAAAAAATTGGCGACGATTCAGTGAAAATCTTCTATTTATCTTTTTTTCTATTCCGCTGTTCCTGCTATGAAAGCTCGATGCAGAATACAGTTGCACGTTATCTGTTCCGGTTTAAAATTTGAATTGAACATTCAGTTACCTCGCAAATATTAGAAGAATAGAAGATAATTAAAATAGAGGTGTCAGACGAAATCGACATCATCGTGTGTCGAATGATTTACTGAAACAAGTGATCAATTGAATGACGAAATTCGAGTAGTTGTGCGTTTTCACACTACAGTAACTTATATTCGGTAACTTCTTCGTTTCTTTCTCCTTAACCTGTAAAACCGATTTTGTTGGTAAAGGGGGATACTGTAGTGTGGAATTGCATGTTGAGATACAAATGTTGATTCTCTGAAGATTTTTTTGTGAATATGTATTTGAGCATCGTATGAACTTTTAGTCGCAATTGATTATTTTTATATATTGCTAAATTCACTTGTTAAATTGTCATAATTTTGCTTTTCACAACACGGACAACATTATTGGCATTTTTGAGAAATTATTGGATGAGAGGCATGTTATCAAAAATGCGATTATTGCAACATTAAATTTAAACTAGTTTATTTCAATCCAATATGATGGGCAACTGCTGACTGCAAAATACGAGAGGTACAGATAATTCATAAGCAATACATGAAATATTGAAAGCATCTTCCAATTTCTCTTTTTCTTCCAAATTCATTAGGATTTTTGATAAAACGTGAATTGATAATGGCCCTTTACAAAATAAAATACAATCTCATAAGGAACGATTCAAATGGTTATTGGTTAATTTCCACCTAAATGAGGTAGGTTTGGTAGGTATCCCTTTGCACAACATTCGTAACTTCTCAGACTAATAAAAACGTATGTTGCGAAAGCCTCGTGATAGTCTTGCTTCAATTTCGTTAAAAACTTCAATATTGGTACTGCACTTAAACGGCTCACCCGTTTGTGAAAGGCAGCTTGTGAAAAGCAAGCGCTGTCAATTAATGCAATTAAGTAGAATAATAGGGAGGGAGGAAGGATATTATTGAAACGGTAAAGCCATTGCCATAAAATCGTAAAATATTTTAAATTGACAACTGCAAAAGTGCGCTGATTTAACGCTCTCATTGATCAACCGGAAAAGCGGCGTAGAGCGTTATCACGCCTTTATGCCAACAACTCTTCCGCTCTTTTTTTGCTTCACGACAAATGCCATTAACGATTTGCTTCCGTTATTGAAGTATTCCTATCATACTCGTGGGTACAATTGACTAAATAAAAGTATGTCATCTGACGGGTGGGTGGTTAGTAACTACTCATGATAAACAGCTTAACCACTTGGTTAATAAGAGGTATAGTTCTGTGCAATTTGTCACTAATTGTTATTTAGTAATGAAGTCAGAATCGAGATACAAAAGTCTATAGTTGGAGAAAATACGGATTTGGAAGCAATGTGCTGATTGTAGATGGAGTACCACTTCAAGAAGAGTTTATGGTTTTAATAAATTATCTTTGGCTACTTGGGTATGTACAAATTTGTATTGCCTTCACCTTGAACACAACGTTCGTTTTCTTATGCAATAATATTCCATAAAGCCGCTTTCATAATAAAATTTATATAGGTCGTATTATACTTACAACATGTAAGGCGTCTAATATTAACATTTTACAAATCATATTTTATTTATTTAAAAAATAATAATTTTAAACTATACGAAACATAACACACATAACAAAATATAAAATTTCCACTTTGCAGTGAACGAACGAAATCGCATAAATCGTTGTTTGCGATATTTTCCATATACCTATAATGTGCCGTATGTTGCTTGGAATTTTCGTTGCTACTTTTATATTTCTGTTGAATCTTACAAACTAAAAATGTGTGTACATACCTCCTCGTGACATATTCCATCAATATCAACTTCATTTTTTATGATTATGATTAGTATTATTGATATATGTTTGTTGTTGCCTGCCATCGTCTTTGTTGTTGTTGCTGCTTAGTTTTCTTATTCGTTTTCATAAGAAAAAAAATTTATTGCATGCAAGAAATAATAAATAATTTTATTAACATTGATTTGAATCGTAGCTGTTGTAGTTGTTGGTTTTCTATTAAAATGTTTCTTAAAAGCAAAGCTTAAGATTATTTAAATTTTCATACTAATAAAGACAATGTATTGAAATTTATCACGTAATGTACACGATGAATTGGAATTTTACGCAATATTTCGTGATTTCGGAAAATGTCGAATACTGAAGTCGAACATTTAGCAGCATAAATATGTAATTAGGTTCATATATAAAAAGGTGCACGACCACTGTGCCTTAGTTCCAGTTAGTTAAACACATTTAATTGAAAATCAACTTGCATTTCAAGAATTCAGTCAAGGTGGTTTTTATAAAAAAAACATGTCCCCGTTTAGAGCAATCAACAAACGACGAGAAAAAGGGTTGCTTTCTTTAATGTTATGGTCGCATATCGAGTTTTTTAAAAAAGGGTTACCAGCTACAGTAAATAATATAAATTAAGTAACATTTGTCTAAGTCATTCCTTACGTTTTCCACGTACACAAACAGAAACTAATTTCTTAATTCAATCGCGTTGGTGGCCTACAACATGATATACGGCTTTAATTAAATTAAAAATTTCGCCAATCTAATTAAAATGTTCTTTGAAATGAACGTGAAATAGGGTTTAACAAGGGTCAACCCATGGATTTTTAGCCAGATGTTTTAAAATGTATGTACAAGAACACCAACAAAACCCGCAGTGTAGATTTGTGACCGATAATTTGTTCCGCAAATTTTCTTATCGCAGAGCATAAACATAAAAATATAAAATAATTTTCAATTGAGAGGAAAACTTTTAGTGTTATCATTAAATAATTTTCTTATTTTTTTTTTTATTTCAATTACAGAAAACGGCAAAAATTAAAATACACAAAAAACATTTATTTTCACTGATAAAAACTGAAATATAATAAAATAATTATATGAACTGATAAGAGATGAATTATTATCAATTATTTTCTTTGGGGAAATTTTTTTTTTTTGGTACTGTATGTATTATATTTTCTCGGGGAAAATGAAACTGTAATAACCCTTTTATTTTTACGACCGATAAAATATTATCATAACACAATGAAAAATTTACGTTGTTTTAAGTGTTGCGCTGTTTTATCATTGTTTCTTACGCCGAATAGAGTTGGGAGGATTGGTATGTTCACCCGAGGTAAGGATTTTCTAAAATTGTTAACCCTGTGACGCAGCACTATATACCTTTGGTCATTTACATGCCGCCTAAATCATTCAAAATGTGTATGCCTAAAACAATTAATATTTGGACATTGACCTTTCGTTATGGTATTTTCTTAACTCAAATTTGAATAATATCGCATTTAGAGCGACAACATAACTCACCTCTGTTAATAAACCAAATCACTTAAAGATCACATACGATCATAAAAGTGTTTTGTATTATGTTCTTTTACTTATTATTTTAAAGTTATAGGAACAAGAGGAATATTATTGTCATCGTCCTCAATTTGAGATCACACATATACGAGGGCACACCGTGTGTATTGTAATACCCATTAAAATAACAAACAAATTATTAAAAAATCCATAAAAAATTATTAAATCGCCATATTTTGTCGTACCTTTTGTGAGTGCACATATTTTTCGATGTCGCGTCAGTCACAGACGACAAATTGATCGTCGTACTCTTTGTATATAAGCAAGTAATATATGTGTATAATGACGATGATTATGGACATCAAAATCCAAAATGAATACAATTTTTTTAGAGCCATCCATATACATGCAATCAACACATACAATCGTAAAAAATTATTTTTTCTTTTTGTTGTACATAAAAATCAAAGATTATGTAAGATCACGTACGATCATTCCTATAATCCATTCGGGCGATCACGTTCCTAAAGAACTTCCGGTTGTGATTGAACAAAAAAACAAATTTTGTAAATATGACGTTGCGTAGTATGTGTGTGTGTGTGTGTTATGTGCTGCCGTCAAGGGTTAGTTCAACTAAAACTAAAATATTATTCATTGATAATGATCATTGATTCATTCCAGTACACCTTCTCACATTCCGGAAAGGTGGTTCTTGTAGGCAACATAAAAATTATATTTTTATAGAACATTTTTTTTTTCTTGAGTCACATTGATGGCTGTGCGGTTTATCTTGATTGTGAATAATTAAATTTAAATTTTATTTTGCTTTTTTATTCACTTTGTGCTTTCATCTTCTTATCTATAGACATTTTCCGAATAAAATTTTTTCTCTTTTAATTCATAATTTGAAATTAAAAACTTTATTGTTGGAACTTTTTGAAATGATGAATTTGACAGAAAGCACTCTAAAGTATATGTACATTCAAAATTTGTTCAAGAAGTGGGGAAACGGGGTCACATAAATGTTGCAAAAAGGGTAGATAATTTTTTTATATATTGTGTATTATGTGGTGGTATTTTGTTGCGGGTCGAAAGAGGGTGGTTTTTCTATTTTAACTATATAGAGACAATGTATAATTTCGTTGCTATTGTGCGTTGGATCTAGAGCAGCGGTTTGCAAATTATATGGATTGAGCCTTGGTGGAGAACACAAGCAGCAATATGCGACAGAAGTATGTGACAAAAGTTGTATAGTACCAGATCATAAAATTAACTGTTAAAATTATTGAAATAACTATATATTTCTGAGGATCTGATATAATATCTTCTGGTTTGAATACTTACATTGTGGTGTTTCCTTATATATAGATAGCAATGCTGATGAAGAGCAAGTGTCTAAACATTGTTTAGAGGAGGACACATTTGTTAGCTTCTAGAGAATTTCATGTTCAAAATTCACTTATTCATCGCTTTTTTTGTAGTACAAATTGAACTGGATCAATTTTGATTAGAGCCAATTCAAAAACCATGTTTACTTTTATTATGACAAGCACAGATTACTTTTTAGTTCAGATTTTGCTTAATATTCACTCTATAGGTTAAGCTAAATATTTGGTTTAGTTTGCAGCTTCTTTCATTTGATTTACTGCGCGCGTGATGCTTATGACAAACTGTTCCTAAACTTAAGAATTTCCTTAAACTGTAAAATTTTTCATTATAATTTGATAATCAAATTTTCTGGAATCGATGGATGATGGTTCTTTACATTGTTTCGTAAGTAATAATCTACGCTGATCTACGAAAATTTTGCTCAAATTATTTTCGCTTTATCTATATCATTCGCTCCTCGGCTTGATTAGACTTTAGACACAATGATTGGTTTCAGTAAATGTACCTATTCATCACTAATATAGAATAGTTAATTTCAGTACCTCCAGTCTCCTTCTGCTTAATTTCCCAATATTGGCTATTGTAAATAACGGTAGAGTAGGCCCTTGTACTCTATTTGATAATCATGAAAAATAAAGACTCCTTCATCTTCTGAGTCCCGATAATTTGATGATTTGTTGCTCAAACATGTAATCAAATCAGGGCGATACAAATTGAACATTTCAAGGTGGAGATAAATTGAATAAACCAGTTCGATGATAATAGATATTCTCAAACATGCTCATAAATATACATTAATAATTGATTACAAAATTTAATGAACAATTTAACAGTGTAAGGAGTTGGTTAGGATTAGGAACAATTTGCCATATATTTCACGCGAATTAATTTGCATGGTTAAAATTTTTCTTAAATTCGACTATGATATAGTGCGCGAAATTTAATCTCTATTTTATAAGCTTTACCCTTCTACCATGACCAAGAAAATAACAAATAATCTTCAAATGGTTGAACAGAATATTTATTTCCAGTTTTAGAAAAGTAGCCTGCGTATGCAAATAAAGTTACTCGGTTACCAATCGCATGTTTTTAGCACTGATAAGTACTTACGAGCAAATGTCGATTGACATACGCAAAAGCAGCTACTTGTATGTATTGTAAACTAATTTTACAAGATTCAAGGATACCTATAAGTAGACATAAGGGCTTTGCGAGCCTTGAAATGCCACTTGAAATGTGTGATTGGAAAAGCACTACTGATTTCTATACCATGGTATAAGGCAACCTACGGAACCGGGAATATGTTGCATATACACTCTGGGAAATAATTATACTTCCAACTTACAAAAAGCTTAAAATTAAACAGAAAACTTAACTTAATTAAAAAAAGTATTGTTAATACTTTGTGTGGTCTCCGTTTTCTATTATTACTGCCTCCATACAATTTGGCATAGTACTAATTAAACTTCTTATCTCTTCCATTTTAGCTCTCCAATGCTGTAGAATTGTTGTCCATGGTTATAAACCCGATGAGCCATTATCCCCCATATGTTTTCGATGGGGTTTAGATCTGGACTTATAGCAGGCCATGTCATTGTTGCAATATTTTTTTCCTCTAACCAATTCTGATAAATGATACTTTCTTGATGAAATCGATCCATATACGAAATGAGGACATCTTCAAGTTGATCAATATATAGGTCAGAGTTCATCCGGTTCGACTCGATACAAAGGGAGGTTTTCCAAATGAACTGAAAGCGCCCCAAATCATTAAATTTCCACCTTGAAAGTTTCTGTGTAAAGCAACCCGCTTTTCTGTTCTAATATCATGCCAGTATGCATGGTACCCATCCGGTCCATCTAATGTGATGTGTGTGATGTTTTTTCATCACTAAAAATTACTTGGTTCCAATCATTTGACCAGGATACGTGTCTTGTTGCAAACTGCATTCGTGCAAGCTTATGGCGTTTTTGCAAGTTTGGTTTGGCTAGACTTTTGCACCAGATCAGGTTATTGGATTGGTTTAATATTTGACAAACGCGTCTTCTGCAAATGGTGAAATTTAACTTTTGACGAATTTCGGTTGCGCTTAGGTTATTTGTGGATGCCTCATACATTATTCTTCGTTTATCTCGATCAGAAATAGAAGAAGGTCTACCTGGTCTCCACTTTGACCCATAGTTGGAGCCTTGTCTTAATATATTTGCGACGTCTATGTGGGATCTTTTAATTTTTTTAGCAATAGCTCGGTTGGATAAACTTGAATCCTTATAAGCCAATATTTTTCCTATCTCCTCGCTGTTAAACGATTTACTACGTGGCATTTTGGGCACAATGGACTATATTAAAATGTATTAGTTCCAAAAATATCAAAAATAATATAATCCATACGTTTTCGATATAAAACCAACAGTTGTAATACACAAAAATTTTTTTTTTTTATTTCACTTTTAAAAGAACACATTGGAAGTATACCTAATTCCTTCAACGCAAAACTTCAACTGAACAGATCGACTACCTGATCGACTGAAATAAAAAAAAAATTGCCTTACTGTGCAGTTGCATTGAAACAAGTATAATCGTATTCAAACATGAAGGAGGAAGTACGACTAATATGAAATATTTGAGTTTTTATAAGTGGAAGTATAATTATTTCCCAGAGTGTATTCACGTATCTACAAATTACTTAATGCCGAATTAAAAGAGAAGCCTCGAATCAGTACAAATCCCGAACTTCTGATTGTAATGAATGAATTATACTAAACGAATTGCTTGATGAAAAAACCTAATTTTTGCTAGTCTAATAATAGTCTGAGATTTAATTTGTTTAAAGATCTTGAAATAGGGGAGTGTAAAGACGAATGGACAATAAAGAAGTACTAAAAATATTTGCCTAATGAAACTGTTTAACGCAACAAAGATACATTTTAAGACAACCGCCCTTCTCCAAAACACTACTCTCTAGTCAGTTACCATTGATTATTACCCATCGGTCATAATCCTAGTCATTACATCTGGTCAATACCACCTCCTGTGCAAACCACCCCGGTTATTACATCAGCTCGGCCATTTTTACAATTTTAGTATCTAAATTTAAATTTACCTGCAAAAATCAAAGTAGGTTTCCGTTTTATTCATCAATCCAAATATTGGCATGGTTGGTTAAGGAACAACCATATACAAAACAGCATTCTTAATCATGATCGGTTAAAAATGCTCAGTTCTGTCCATATCGGCAATATTGCGAAGAACTTTAGTCAACTTATCTGAATATACTAGCCGTCATAGGGAGATTAGATTCGTTGCTTGCAAAGATGAGAGATTTCTCTTAGGCGTTAAACATCAACTCATTTGTAGCGGAGTTAAAGTCAAATAAATATGATACCACCCGCTAAAGCCAAGCCACAAAAATTCAAAAGGATTAGTCATGCAAAAATAGCTTCTCATTCATTTTATTTTATTCATACAAGTTCACAACAATAGTTTACAATAACATTAGTTCTACAAACTCAGTAAGTACTGAAGCCCAGGCCGAAATAATTGGCCAAAAACATTCAGATAAAAATCATTTTACTTTTCATTGCTAAAGGCGCTCAAATAAAAATTTATCTGTCGGCACCACACACAAACCCACTGATACACACTCAGAGATATTTTAAAAACCTTTTTTTTGTCTTCGGCGATTTAGCGAATGGTAAATCTGCAAATTTTTTTAGGTCTAATTTACGTACGGCTCGACCTTCTTATGTGTAAAAGTTCCAACCAGGGATCTTTACTAAATCATTTGACTACATCAGCCATAGCAAAGTGTTGGCCAGTCTAAACTTCTTTGGCTCTTCGGCGAATTTTGTCAATTGGTTTCTCTCATACTTTTCGGATAGATTACAATTTATTTGAATTGGAACACAAAGATAAAATACCATAAAAGCCTTCCCTGGTATTCCATAAAGCTCGCGAATATCTAATGTCATTTTTAACTCATCTGTATTTCAATTTGCGAATGATTTTAAAATATTTAGCAGTATGGCAAACTCACAATATATCAATTACTACAAGTCAAAATAGGTAGAATTAGAGAGTGGTATGAAGTCAACCAATTACATCTCAACATCGAAAAATGTAAAATTATGTCCTTCCACCGGAAAAAACACTAGCAATTAGTGACTAACATCAATGGCATAAAAAACTAAAGAGTAAATGAGACGAAAGATTTGGGCGTAATGTTTGCTGGAAATATGTTCTTTAATAAACAAATTGATCTAATTATTGCGAAGGCGAACTCTATGATTGGTTTTATCAGTCCCTGGGGGACCCTATGGTGCCTTTTTCATCGAAATCATATTGATAGAAGTGAAAGTATTCCTAGAAATAAGTGTTTCAGAAATTCACTCCCTCCCATTTTTAACCCTAGAGTACTTGTGTAAGGATAGTACCCTGGGTTTAAAAATGGAGAGGGGGAGTGAATTTTTGTTTTCAATGACTTAAAAAAGTCGAAAACATTGTGAACTGTGATTAAAAATAATATTTTGTCTGAAAAGCCTAAAAGATCTTAAAACAAAATAATTAATACAGACGAATTTAAAAACTTCTTATGTAAATTTCATCCGATCTTGGATGTTATATTGCACAAGTGAACAAAAAATTTACTATAGAACCAGCAATAAGGAAAGGAATGATTGTCTCATACAATTTTACTGACCATTCAGTGAATATTTGATCTGTATATGTCTAATAGACTCACGCAACTGAATTTATAACAAATTGCTAGGTTACGAGTTCTCGGTGTGTTCAAGAATTGGTTAAAATTGAACGCATTGTATGTAATCTAATTTAACATAATTGCTCATTATGGATGATAATCAGCATTTCACTAAATTTTAGTGTGTGTTATTTCACTAAGTGACGTCATTTTTATTTAGTAATGTTTTAGTAAAATAAAAATTAATAAAAACGCTATGTCACAATAATAACAAAAATCATTGAAAATTATTTATGGTAAAATTTAATATAACGTTGTCTATGTGACACCGAGTTAGAATTCAATCTATTCATATCCTGATCGGACTTAATCGCTGTTACACTACAATACAATTTAGCCGTTCACGAATGGATACATTTGAATGAGTATCATGATCAAATTATTTACCTGGCAGGTTTTAAAAATTTGTCACATCCGTGGCCTGACATAGATAAACGGTTTTGATGTATTGAAAAGTTTAAAAAATTTCTCATAATTGACTTGAACTATTTAATCGCTTACTAAACTGCTATAAACTATTTGTCCGTTCACAAACGAATGAGTTTCGATGAGAGAGATAACCAACTGAACTAATAGACAAGTTTGACCACTTTCTCGTACTTGTGGCCTGATATAGAGGGGTGGTTTTGATTGATGATTAAACCGTTTAGACTTGAACTATTTAATCGCTTACTAAACTACCATAAACTATTTGCCCGTTCACAAACGAATAAGTTTTGATGAGAGGGATGGCCAACTGAACTAGTAGACAAGTTTGACAACTTTCTCATACGTGTGGCCTGATATGGTGGTTACCTTGTTAAAGTTAGCCGAAAGTTGCCAGCGGAAAGTAAAAAAATCGATAATGCAGATAGTGTCTTGACTACTTCAGCCGAAAGTTAAACAAACCATATATTAAATTGAAATATCCTAGTCGAAAGTGACTAACCTACTTAACCAGCCGAAAACACTTGTATCATAACAAACAACAAATACAATTTGCAATTTAACCGATATTAATTTATTGTTTCATGTCTATATAGCAGCATACGGCCAACATTCAAAAATTTATTATGACTTAACGTTAAAAGTATTATGATTGGAAAAGTCTAATTTAAAGAGATTTGTAAAGGTAATAAATTGAGAAAGTATAGTAATACAAACAAATGGTTCATAATTGTCGTTAAAGTGGGTTGCCATTCAAGACTATGCCAGACATACACCGATCTGACGGTGCCGAAAAATGTCGATAAAGAAGTTGATTGTTTATCAAGCAAAGTCGTCCATCATTCGCGATTTTGCAACACGGACACCAATCTGACTAAGCCGATTCGATAGCCTATAATCATAGGTAGATTTTAGATAGATAGGTAGATAGGTAGACACGCCACAAGTATGAGAAAGCGGCCAAACTTGTCTATTAGTTCAGTTGGTCATCCCTCTCATCGAAACTCATTTGTTTGTTAGGGATAAATATTTGTTATTAGTTAAACAGAAGGCTACTCTGTCGAATTAAAATCACTGAATGTTAACTTACTATTGAGATACTCGAGGTAAAATCCTAATATTTATCAATATTTTATTGCTTTTTTATTAATTAAGTAATAATTGTTGCATTTTAAATTACATGAATGTGTGAAATAAATTTTATAATATTTTTGATCAATTTATCATTATCATTCAATTTACCTCGGATCATTCAACAATAAAAATTTAGTATGATTTAGTAAATTCTTCCAAAGCGTCATTATGGTTACGTTGCTGATAATCGCATATAATTTATTCATACCTTCTTTGTGATGGGAATATGGCCGCAATGAGTTTTCCACATAATTAAAAACTGCATTCTGAAAATCGATAAAATGTCGGTGTCTTCTGCCGGCATTATCGTTTTGCATTGGTTCGCTTGAATTATGGACCAGGATATTCATAAATTACAAAACTTCGGCACTTTAGCCTTTAACATTGGCTAAGTGTCATAATATGTCAAGGATAATTATAAATACCAAAACAGTGATGTCCATCATCCGAATGCAATAAATTCTCATTGATTCAAGGTTTACGTAGTTTAACAATCACTGTTCCACCTGACATAAGCCTAACTTAATCGAGGTTTCCTTCTTCTATCAGTTTACCTTCAGTCTAACATGCGTAAATATAAAGCAACATTTTGTCGATATAAAATTCCGAAATCGGCGCACTATACAAAGTAGAAAACTACACTGAATTCCTTTGTCTCGTATTTCATATACATTTTGATATGAGTAAAAAAAAAACAGGAAAGCCTTCAACAAAAGACTAATAAAAATAAACTAAAGAATTATAAGCGTATACGTTAAGAGCAGGTGACATATCGCGAAAATTAGAAATAGAAATTAGAAAAAAAAAACGCTAAACAATTTCTTAAGTTATTGTTCGTGTTGTTAAGAGTTTAGAGAGCTCGTTGATTGCGACTCCGTAAACGTAAATTGTATATTTGGTGTTTGGTGTCGTGTGTTAGATACAATTTATAACTTTTTCGGTTTGTTGTTGTCTTTTAAATAGAAATCCGACAAAAATACTCAAGACACAAACAAAATATAATAGAAATAAATTTTATTAAAATATAATAAAAATTTGTATTTTATTTATTATTTTCTGGTTTTTATATTATTTATAAAAATTTTGGTCGATGGACAAAACATAATCATAAATTTATGTTTATCTCTATTTTGGAAATATCTTTATGGAAATGACCTTTAAATTAGAGATTTCTTCTTGTTTTTGTTTACTTGGGCAACATCAAAAAACTTATTTATATACGTACGTACGTACGAGTATAGACGAGAGATAATGGAATTTAAGATATCAGGTGAATTTCATTTCGAAATAGAAAACAAAAAATGATAACATAAACATGTCGATATGGTCCAGTTTTAATTGGAGTAGGATGGCATTCATTAATATGACAATTTATTGGATTTTATACGCACCAAGACGTTCGATCAAATACAACCGATACGAAAACCAAAACCAATAACAGAAAAAAATCACGGTTGGTGGGAATTTTTTTTTCTTCTGTAAATGACCAAAACATTTTATGGTTTCTATTTTGACATCTCATTAATTTGATTTTAAATATAATTAGATGTCAACACGACGGCCTACAGTTAATTACCTAGGTATTGTTTTCATCTAAGTTAATAATGGGGTATAATCATCACTTTTCAATCACATTTGTAAAACCGTTCTAATTTGGTTATTATTTAAATTGTGCACGACTGGACATTTGAATATGAATGGTGTTTGAATAGCGTATTTAATGGAACTTGTTTTCCAGTTGAAATGGATACGCGGTTGCTATAATGTTCTAATGGTGGCGTTTTATCGTTTATCGATATTTGAATATCTCCATCGAGCATGTGAGATAGTCTTACAAAACAGAAATCACCTGCATGAATATAACATTAAATAAGGAAATCTTTACACGTTTGATAGGTAAAGAAAACCACCAGAAAGTTGCAATGATATATACAAAGAATACACAAACAATAACATGTCCAAGATTTTGAGGAAAATTGATGTGATAGTGAACAAAGCCGCTGACATTTTGGACTTAAGAAAAATTGAATCGGAGGTAGCTGAAAACCGTAAATTAATCAACGCATTGACTAACTAACTCGCTGATGATAATTCCAACCCGACACATCTGCAACAAGTGACAAGCCTAGCTCCAATATCCATGATGTATCGACGCGCCGCAAGCTATTGTAGGATCGGGGCCTCCCATCAACTCTATCAAAACTGTCTCAGTACCTGTCAAAAAATATTTATATATCAGTCATATCGATCCATTAGTCTCAACCCATCAGATCGTTAGCTATGTCTGGGATAAACTTCAAAATTGTAGGCTATTATTACCCAAAGACCATACATTTTGGACAGCTCACTAACGTATGTCTCATTTCAAGTAACTACTGCGTTAACCAGCCAGTTTAATTTATGAACGACCGTCGCTTCATCTAATACCATCAACGCCTTCACTTGTATCTACTATCACAATGCCTCCAGTATCCGCGGTAAAATCAGGGATTTCCGCTTAGGCATACTTGACAACGATTTCGATGTTATAATAATCAGCGAGACCTGGCTTACGATCAATATGTTATCCCAAGAGTATTTTTCACCAGACTATGTCGTTCATAGAAAGGACAGAAACAATTTTTGACACCAGTTGTAGTGTTAAATTCCGTACGGATCCGACCGGGATGTCTACAACACGTTTATCAACTACATCGACTCAGCCGTTATTCCTTCAGTTGGCCCTTGTGATCAAATTATCATTGTGGATGACTTTAACTTACCCGGTATATCTTGGAACGATGTCAACGGTGTGTTCTCTTCACCCTCAACCGACGAGAAAGCATTGACTAACATCGATTACTTCGCTTCCATATCAACAACTCAGCTTAACCGCTTCAGCAACAGTCGAGGGAAATTCCTGAATCTTTACGGCGTTAAATACTATCCCGATTTCGTTAACGCTCGCAATAAATTTAGGACCCTTAATTGGTTCCTTTTCAATAATTACGTAGTGCGAATCGAGCAAGTTTTGACATCCAATCCCAAAAAATTTTGGAACTTCATTAACAGTAAGAAAAAGGTATCAGGTTTTCCGTCGAATATGTCTTACCAGACCTCCACCTCCAGTCAGCCATGCGACATTTACAATTTGTTTGCCAAATTCTTTGTATCGGCTTACAAGCCACTTCAGCCAACAGACAACGGATCTCCTACTACTTCCACCTCCATTGTACTCGATTATTTCAAACTTACCGAACCGGAGGTTCTATTTATGATGGTCTTCCACCGATCCTATTCAAACGATGTGCCGTAAGTCTGGCTCCTGCAGTTACCTACTTGTTTAACGAAAGCCTTCGTCGTGGTATTTTTCCAGATCCCTGGAAAATATCATGCGTTTATCCAATTTTCAAGGCGGATATAGAAGTGTGATAAGTAATTATCGTGGGATCGCCATTCTCTCTGTCTTACCCAAACTGTTTGAGTCCATGGTTCACAGAGTATTGCACTTCCATACCAAGAGACTTATTTCTCCTTTTCAGCATGGACTTTATCCCGGTAGGTCTACCGTGTCTAACTTGTCCTCATTTTGTGGTCTTCTATTTGACAGTCTAAACTCTAAGCAGCAGCTTGACGTTGTCTTCACAGACTTCGCAAAGGTTTTCGATGTGATTGATCACTCCTTCTTATTAGCAAGTTGGAGAGTCTCGACTGTGATTTCATTCCCATCGACTGGTTTTGTTCTAATCTCTCATATCGTTGGCAATCTGTTAGGATTCAGGATTCTTTCTCCCCATTATTTCGGGCGCCATCCGGCGTGCCTCAAGGTAGCCACATCGGGCCACAGTTATTTTCATTATTTATTAACGACGTTGTAAAATGTTTTAAGTTTGCCAACTGTCTCCTTTTCGCAGATGGCATGAAGATTTTCGCCCGGGTCTCTATAGCGTCTTAGACTGCGAAATGTTACTAGATGACTTAAACCGCTTTTGCAGCTGGTCAATTAACAATTTACTGGCTTTAAACGTGAGTAAATGCAAAACCATTTCTTTCTTCCGTATCCGCTCGCCTGTTTTTTATCAATATCAACTGTGCAACGAAACCATTGATCGGGTTGAGTTCATTTCGGATCTTGGTGTGATCTTTGAACCTGACGCTACATTTACCAGATATGTTAATGCCATTATTTCAAAGTCGTACATTATGCTTGGTTTCATTAAACGAAACTGCCATGACTTTGAAACAGTTTATTTTGTTCGCCCTAAAACGTTTGGAATCCAGTCGTAATATTTTAAAACTACAACGTCTAGACAATCGCTGAGACGTAGTTTCCGCGTTGTTTGTGCGTTACATCATCAATTCCCGTGTCGATTGTATCGAGTTACTACCACGTATCAACTTGTACGTTCCCGAATGTCCAATGCGTCAATGCGATGGAGCTTTATTCATCGACCGAGCGGTAACGAACTTCTATCTTTCTGAACCAATTCCGAGGGTATCGCGGGTGTTCAACAAGGTCTACGGAGCTTTCGATTATCACTTACCGAGAAATTATATTCAAGAATGTAGGAATCATTTAACTAAATAAATAAATAAATAATTTTATATCAGATCGTCGAAAGAAGAGAAATTTGTGGCAAGCACAGTGAACTTATGAAAAGTGTATCAATCCGCACTCCATTATTCAGTGGTCGATAAATAAAAGACTTTTCAAAAATTTGTTTGGTTTTAAACAAACCACCTAGCCATCTGTCCCAAACTCGACTGTATCGCCGGATAATAATTTATATTTGGTTATGGTGTCAATAGAATACGAAATTTAAATTATTTAAATTATCATAATTTAAGGCTTTTTAATATTTAATTACTTATGCAATTAAAACAAAATAGCTAAAAAGTGTATCTCAAATACGTCGTTACATTCGAAGAGATCCTCAAGGAGCAACAACATTAATGTTGGCGACACTCGACGAGAATAGTAGTATTTTTTTAAATTTCGTTTTTAATTCACTAAAGTGAAATAATATGTCAAATTAACAATTCTTCAATTAAATCGCTCTGAATATTATATCTGTAAGTCGAATCGCCTCGAAGTACAGTCAGTGAGTAACTTACAATATCCTAGGGAAAACATCCGAAAAAGCTTCCCTAACTGATAGGCCAAGTACGTCGAAAAACGAATGGCCTGCGAATAGAAATGGAAACATTAATTCGAAAAATTATATTTAGATATAAATTGTGCGAATTGTCCTTTTCCTTCGAAAGTGTGACTTGAGAGTGCTTTTACTAAAATTAAGATTGAACAATTTCTGCACACAATTTTAGGGCGAGCATACCATAACACCGATGCGGGAAGGATCTTATTACTATTACCCGGAGTTTTTTTCATTTGTAGATTGCAATTGTCCTTCCACAACATTCTATTATTTTTAAACAGGACCAGCAAAATTATGCAAATTGATGAATAACCGATTATCATGCCTGACAATTATTCTATTACAATTTTTCTGTTACCTACTTTTGATATCACTACAAGATTATAAAAAACTTGTATTAAGGCCCTTACTGCCCTTAGGCCTTGCCGAAAAGAATACTTATTTGTTGAAATAAGTACGCGATAAGTAGTATCCTCAAAAAATGTTTTTTGACGTGAATTTTATCAAGTGACCTCGTCTACTAGCTCGGCAGGCCGTCTATATCTTTTACCAAAATTTTTAATTACTTTTTCGCATAATGATGGTTCAATTAGTAAAATTTGCTCAATGATGTTTTCTTTAAGGTGTCCAACAGTTTGAAGATAATCCGCATAAACTTTCCTCTTCAAGCAACCCCAAAAGAAGAAGTCCGATGGCGTTAAATCGCATGATCTTGGTGGCCAATTCGAGAAATTATTCGTTTATTAAACTACTCGTCTGCACATCAATTAGTTCCAATTGACTCCACAAAAAGTTTCTAATCATCTCACGATATCGTGCTTCATTTGCAATAATTGCATTGTCACAACACCATACCAAAATCCACAGCATACAGTAACTTTTTTTGGTTTCATTGTTTTTTCAAACAATTCTGTAGGATTTTCTTAAGCCCAGTTTTGTTTGTTGGCATAGCCTCCAGTTTCAAAATGAGCTTCATCGGTGATGATAATTTGGTTGAACAATTCTCATTTTCTTCTTATTTTTCATGGCCCAATAACTGTATTGTGTCACCATTGAAGATCTTTGTGTAAAATATTGAACAAAGTTATTGGTTTGAGGTTTAATTGCTGCGAACGTCAACGAATTGATGTCCTTGGCTCTTCAGTAACACTTATGCTAACAGCTGTAATATTTTCACGTGAGCCACCAATACGATGAGAAACTCTGCTTCTCTGTTCCTTAATTGAACCAGTTTCTTCAATTTTATCAACGAGTACCGGACAAGTGGTGCAATGATTAAAGCTTCGGCACTTGGACCGGAAGGCACTGGGTTCGAATTCCACCTGAGGGTGGATGCAAAACGATTTTTTCATCGGTTACGATCAGTGATGTTAATAAACACAACTAAAACCCTCTGTTGGAGTGCCGAATTCAGCGCCGACCCACCGTTCATGTCAATGTACAGGTTGACATGGAGCTTGCAATGCGCAGGTGGTGTACTGTAATAGTGTGAATGGGTGTTGTGTGCGTGAATGTAAAGTGGGGTATTAATTGACCTTCAAAGAACATTAAATCCATTAACACTTTCTTTTTATAAACAAAAAAAAAAATAATAAATAGCACGGTTTGTCAGAGCATTTTCTCTACCGTATTTTGCACGAAATTTTCTTCCAACTTCTGTATAACTTTTATCATATTTAAAATAAGTTTTAATAATGCAAACAAGTTGTTCAATCGTATATCTTTCCATTTTAACTAACCAGAATGTTTGTACTTGGCATCCGTCAAATAACATATGATACTGGCGGAATATTTAAAAATATACCTCAAATTTGAACACTCTTGAATGAGCAAAAAATATTTTTATCCAACATTTCAAATAAGTATGCAAATAAATGAGCAAAATCACTTCGGATGATTTGCATACTTGTTTAAAAAGATGACCGACAATAGTCAATACCAATGTAATAAGTAGCCCTTTTGGAGAAATCCTATAAGTGTGGTTTCAATATTACTTTGTTCAAATGGCATACGATCATTGTTGCATGATAAGCATTTCCCGGTTTATCATAACGTTTCTCGCACACACGTGTGGCAATGTATTCAGCCTAAATGTGTAGAATGCTTCTCTGTTCAGGTCACCAAAAAAACAATTGGTGCGCAAACTGTTGTTCGAAAAAATGACATTAAGGGGAAACTAAACTATGCATGCATATATCCAGGATATGTATTCGTAAAACAGGGCTATCGATATACCACACCATCATAAACACAAATAATTTATGTTCCTCAACCCAAAGCGTTTTAAAGCTAAACATCCGAGCAACTAATTTAAAATTCAATAATATTTTTTGCAAGTTTTCACTAAGTTTATTTCCATTAAAATCCATAACAATAAAGTTATTTATACTGGACAACAAAAACTATTAACAAGGTCATGTCGAGTGTTCTACTTTGGAAAAAAAACTAAAAGCAAAACTATTTTGTGTTTAAAAATATATAAACCTGAAATAAATTAGCATAAATTTATTGTGCATTTGTAATTAAATTAATTATTCCTGTAATACTGACTTATCACTATATTTTTGTAAGTGTTGTTGGTTATTTAATTGTTGTTGTGGTTTTTGCTGAGTGTCTGATAAGAAAGTATACGAATTTTGAATGAAATGTATATAAGTTTTGATTTTTTTTTGCACATATGAACACCGTACACATATACCTATGACCAACGTGTTAATTCCCCCAACCATATTTTGGTACTGGTTAAGTCTGTATCCTAATCTCGTAGCATGGTTTTATATTTTCAACTCGTAAAACGTAAAACAAACTACTTTCCAAGAAATAATGTTTTCGATAATTTTCCCAAGAGTGAAATCAATTTTCGTTATTTTTGTGAAAACTTTATACAGAGGAAAACGCGAACTAGAAAGAGTATGTACTGTTATAAGCGAACATTTGGTTGTAAGACGTTTATAATTTTGAATACATCAAAACAAATTTGATAGTGTATTAATTAAAGTTATCAGCAATCAAGAATCTCGACAAAAAGTTACTATTCTGTGTTGTCTATTATTTATACATTTATTATAAATAAACAGTTAGAAATATGCTAATTAATAATCTATCGAAAAACAAAAAAAAAACAGAAACAAAATCTTAAATATACTTATTATAAGATTTTTGTTAATTAATACGAAAATATTTAAAAACAAAAAAAAAATATTTTAATGAACTATGAATATGCTAATCTAATGATTAGTAAGATTATTAATTAAAATATTTTCAAATAAGACGAAATATTTTGTTTGGATTAGATTGTAAATAAAAGACGAGCCCTTTATCTTTTAATATCGCAATAGAATTTAATAAGTTTACGCCAGAGAATCGTGCGCGCTGTTTTTATTTTGCCAAGTGGATTCTTTCGGGTGTTTTGCATATCAATGGAAAATTTTAATGAAATTCTTTTTTATTTCGTTTGTTATCTTAAACCTGTTTTATAAACAGACAAAAAATAAAAAATAGAAATAAGATAAATTACTTTAACGAATTAGAGTCTTTAGTTTTACAGTTTTGTTGAATAGATGGATTACATGCATGGCGTTTAGTTATATTGAGATATTGAATTTTTGGCAGTCATATCAATAATTACATTATTAATTTGTTTAGTACGGGGTCATGTGATTAATCGGTCTGCGCCTCCGTGGTATTCAGTTTTAAATTATTAATTTGTGGCAGGGCAGGCATTAAGATTGGCAGATAACAATATTTATCAGTAGCCGCTTAATCGTAGTGATCAGGCAGTTAGTGATCGATTTTGATTTTCGATTGATAACCTTCACTTAAATTAAATTATCATGTTTTAGTAACGATTATCAAAATACCAAAAAATAAAAAAATTGTTCAACTGAATCTCCTACAAGATAAAATAGAGGTGAGAATTAAACTATCAATTCACTTCGGCATGCAGTAATCGAATACGCCTTATATAGAACTATTTAGCAGGACTTTCCGTCGTAGTCGAAAATTAGTTTATACGCCATGTATGATGACGGCTGCTTTTTCTTAGCATAATTTATTTTTGAATCTGCTGTACTGTACCTTATTTTATACATGTTCTTACTTTGGTAGCTGTCCTATCTTTAAATATTTTTAATAATTCTTCCTAACCAATTTCCTGTGCCTTCTCTCCTCCCTACTCTTCGGTTTCTGTAAGCAACATAGAACATTGTCGCTTCCATTTGATTGCTTGAACGCTGTAGTAAATAAGTGATAACATTTCTTAATAATAAATTGGCACTTGAACTGCTGTTCCGAACGGTAATTGTTATTTTACATAAAATTTTATACGGCTGTAATGTAAAATTACGTTCGTGATATCACCTCTGATCGGTCAGTTTTTAGCAGCATTTTAACGTCTTTTTGCAATGAAATCCAATTTTTTGAGTATGCTAGACTTCCTCGACATCTATACCATAGTAGTTAGCGAATACACACATTTATCTAGGCCACATTGTCACTTGGTTAGAATTTTAACTGCATTTTTTTAGTTTCTTCCACCATATAAGTTCTTTTCAATTTCTAGTCAATATCACAAAAACTCCCACAGATGAGGTCAAACCTGTGGTGATTTTTGAGAGATTTTCCAGGAACTAAAAAGAACTTTAATGTCCGCAGAAAGTCAAAACCTTTTATTTAAAATTCTAATCGATAATATTTCTTCATTTTTCCTAGTTAGTCTCTGTGTGACCGTACCCAGTGGTTACCTATGTAAGTTTATTAAATATTGGTAGAAATTCAAAGGGAATTAGTAAGGAATCTCAATATGACCTTAGCTATTTGAGAAACAACCGTCCGTTGTATTATCTGTGGGAGTTTCTAAGATATTGGCCAGAAACTGAATAGAAGATATATGGCCGCAGAAACTCAAAAATTTATAATGAAAATTCTAACCTGTAAAAATTACTTACACTAAACCTCTTTATAGACGAGTACTTGTTACTGCGAGAAGAAGGAATACTAGTAAATTCAAATTTAGATTACGACTTCCGCCATCCATTTATACTGACTTCAAAACATCGGTTGGTAAAGTTATTTATATAAGGAGCAAAACTTTGCATGAGGGAGTTCGATTAACTTTGTTAAATATTAAAAATCGAAAGCATATTAAAAATCGTATATTAGATGCCATCGTTTCAGCGAATCATCAACTAATGATAAGCCTTCCAAATGAACGAGTTAAACCGTCATGTCCATTCACCGATCTCACTTAGGGTATTGAAAGGTCGTGGAACTAAATCATACAAGTGATACGAACCGCTGTTTATATGTTTTGCTACCGAAGCAGTGCACATAGAAATCATAAGGCATCAAAATTCTGTAGCTTTTAAAATTGCCTTCAAAATATTCACCTCAAGAAGTGGACTGTGCTAACATATTTGCAGCGAAAACGGAACCAATTTTGTCATTTCATACTACTATCCCACACTTTGGAGCTTCTTTATTGGAAGTAACAGTTCAAGATTTTTGGAAGAACTGGTCAAATGATTATTTAACACAATTACAACATTGAACTTAATGGACCAACAACCAACCAATTGCTAATTATTTAATTATTTATTTAAAGAAATCTATTCTGTGATTTACATGTATGATTTCAGAATTTAATTTAAAACAAAAATATTAAAAAATCAAATAAAGAAGTTTAAAACACAAATAATAAATCAAATTTTGATTTAACAATTAAAAATTTGAAAAATAATTCTTAAGAATATTTTTGAACTTGTCCTTTGATAAATTAAAGTCAAATAGGTCGTCGACGATGTTGAACGATTTAAACGACCTATTAGTGGGGTTATTTTCTCCATAGTTTGTGGACTAGACCACCTAGTGCTAGAAACTCATGGTTTCAAAATGTTCTGCAAGGCACATGAATTGATATGTTTTCCACCAATGAAAGCCGCACCTAAGAGAAGTCGTCTATTTTCTAGCGTGCATATTTTGTAATCCGTGCATCTTGTTGAGTACAGAGGTAATCAAGCCACATTTTCATGGAATGGTAAATTGTGGTCGTAATTCCAGTCACTTTTAATTAACAATAAAATCAAAAACTTCTTTTGGATGCTTTCAATTCTTTTAATGTGTACAGCATAGTATGGATTCCAGACCGTTACAGCGTATTCCAGTTGAGATCCAACGTCAACGGTCCGGTAAAATATCAACTTTGTTATCCATCAACTTTGTTACTTATGTTATGTTATAAATACTTCTGTTTTTCCACTGAGATGGAAAATATCTTCAATTACTCCAATCTTTAAGGCAGGTGAACGTTCTAATATAGCCAATTACAGAGGTATTTCTATTTGATCATCAATCCCTAAGCTCTTTGAGGCCATACTGACAAGATACATTTTTTTTAACATAAAGAATAGTATTTCAACATCTCAACACGGTTTTTTCAAAGGTAGATCCACTACAACCAATCTTATTGAATTTCAACGTGAAATTGTTGATACATTTGAGTCGCAGAGTCAACTGGATGTCGGCTTTGTTGATCTCACAAGAGCGTTTGACTCTGTTCAACACCAAATTATCATACATAAACTCAAGTTGTTTGGACTTTCTGAAAAATTCGTTAATTGGGTGGGGTCATATCTATCTGATCGCGTTCAATATGTTAAGTTAAATCGTGTCAAATCAGATAAAATAAACGTACTTTCCGGTATTCCGCAGGGCTCACACCTTGGTCCTCTATTATTTACAATATTTGTAAATGATTTGATGGATGTATTGCGTTACTCTAAGGGACTTATGTATGCAGATGATCTCAAACTTCTTTGTCGCATTGTTGACCCTTCGGATGCCACTAAATTACAATCTTACCTGGATTCGGTATACTTGTGGTGTAGCAGGAATCATTTAAAGTTAAATATCAAGAAGTGTGCTGTAATGTCTTTTTCAAGGAAAATAACTCTGATAAATTTTGATTATAATATTAATAGTGAAACATTAGCTCGGGTTACCCAAATCACAGACTTGGGTGTAACGTTTGACCCTACTTTGACTTTTATTCCGCATATTGATAAACTAATAGCAAAATCGTCATCTTTGTTGGGTTTTATACAGCGTATCTCTAAAGATTTTAAAGAAAAGACGACTCTTCAAATCTTATATTCATCAATGGTTCGGTCAAATTTAGAATATGCTATAGTCGTGTGGGCTCCTTATTATAATGTACATATTGAACGAATAGAAAAAATTCAAAGAAAATTTACTCGGCAGATCTTTTTTAAATTTAATCTCTTTAACATGGACAGACGACTGACTTATTTAGATAATCTTCTTAATATACCTAGTTACAATATGAGATGTTTCGTTTAAATTTAGAACCCTTGTCAATCAGACGTTGTTTTGTTGCGGCTTTATTTGTGGCTGATGTTTTGGAAGCAAGGATTGATTGTCCATTTATACTTTCGCGTTTGAATATTTATGCTCCAATGAGACAACTTAGAACAAGGTCTTCATTGTTACCAGATTTTCATCGTTCCAATTACTCAGTACACGAATCAATTAATTTTATGGTTTCGAAATTTAACGATTTCTGTGATATTTTTGATTTCGGAATGACTAAAGCTTGTTTCAAAAATAAACTGAAACATAACTTTAAAGTTTCTTTGTTTGAATTGACTTAATCTTCGTTAGTTTTAATGAGATTTCCATAAATTTATGTAATACAGATATAATAATGTAAATTTTGTGATTTTATGCAATCGACTTGTGATTAATTTATTTTTTATTGTGTAATTTTAGTTTTTAATTTTGACGTTGTAATAATCATTAGGGATTTTTATCCTGTGGATTATAATTATTGTAAATAAATAAATAAACGTAAGCGAAATAGAGTGAACATAAGGTTTGAATATCTTTAAATTCATCTGTTCATCTTTTAACAAACCCAATCATGACAGTCGCTATCGCGATCTAGGATCTCATTAACTCTTTGCAATACTTCGTTGTTGACTTTGTACGAAGTAATTAGCGGATTTCTCTTACGATGGAAAGGCATGATCTTGCATTTCTTAATATTTAAGTAAAGCAAGTTTCGATCACACCACTCACTTAATCTATCGATTCCATTAACAGTTCGAAAAATTTTCACGTCATCAGCAAATATGAGCACGTTTGAGTTTTTGATTGTCTCGGTTATTTGATCTATAAAAACAATAAATATCCACGGCCCGATGTGAGTTCCTTGGGGAACACCAGACGTAACTTTAATAACGTTTGATTTCTCATTTCCCATTATTACAAAATGTCGCCGGTTTGATAGATAAGACTTGAACCAATTTATGTAATCGAGTGAAAACCCAAATGCGAATAAACTCCGCAGTGCTTTTTGATGGCAGATGGAATCAAATGCTTTACTGAAATCCGTGTACGCTACATCAACTTGATGATGGTTTTCTATCTCATTAATTATTTTACTGGTGAATTCAACCAGATTAGTTGATGTGGGTCGGCCAGGCCGATTAAAATCCATATGCTGGTTTATTGTAAAGTCGTCTCGTTTGCCCGATTTTAAAATTGGTGTAATTTTTGAAATTTTCCATTTTTCGGGAAACACCCCGGTGCTTAAGGAGTGGTTGAATTGGTAACATAATGGAATTGATAAAATGTCAGCGTACTCCTTCAGAATAGAAGAGGGTATATTGCTAAGACCACGACCGTCTCCAGATTCCTTTAGAGCCGATAAAGTGTTATCCTCATATATAACAGGAGGAGTTATTGATACGTTGGTATTGCTGGGTTCATACAATCTACTAGTGACGCTTGGTTTATATAGACTGATTGGGCAAACTTCGCGAACATGTCAGCTATATCTTTGGAGTTTGAGGAGCTGGTATTGTTATATGTCATATTTGCAGGGTATCCGTCAATTTCGCGTTTGTTCCTAAAGTATTTCCAAAATTGTTTTGGATTTACTATGATTTTTCCTTAAATTTGATCGAGATACGACCTGTATTTTGATTTAAAGTAAATTTGAAATTCGTTACTATGTTGAAGAAACATTGTGTTGTCGGTTTCTAACCCGCTTTTCAACATTTTGACATACGCTTTCGACTTCCGATTTTTTAAGTTAACTAGTCTATCATCGAACCACTGAGGGTGAGCATTTTGTGGTTTACAGCACATAGGTACATACTCGTAAAGTTCGAAGCCTTGCTGCATAATGTCATTAAATTTATCAGCATTTTCGTTTATATCATTTGAATTGAGAGTTGTTTGCCAGTTAATGGGTAACCTTGCAGCCCCGCACGGTTTGTTTTTTTGAAGATGTATTTGATTGGTTGTAGGTGTTCCGCACTCGCCATTAAATTAGTTGAGTCAAATACAATATCTAAAGACTTGTGATTGATATCTTTAATTACAAAAGGTAACACGGATTCTGAAATTTTGAAAGTGTCAATGTCGTTGCTGAAGACATGATCCAGTAATCTATCACGATTATTAGCAATTGTGTTTATCTGGTTCAAATTATAACCGAGCATGGGGCCACAAATAAAGATTCGGCATCTGTTGTTAAATTACTTGGAAAAATAGAATTTAGTTCCGGATCCAGATTCCATATTATATTTGGAAGGTTAAAATAACCAAGCACAAGAACTAAATCTGACGAGTTTGTTGTATTAATAACTTCATGAATCGCATCGATGCAAATTGCGTAATAATCACTATTTGACTGAGGTTGTATATACGAGTACGCTGCGTAAATGAATAGATTGGTTTGGTTAATTTTGATTTTTACTCCAATTTGTTCGACTCTCGATGGGGCTAAAGTTACTGGAGCATTCCAGAGTTTAGAATGTACTGCTATCAGTACGCCACCACCCGATTTCTTTGAGCTAGTTTCGAGAGACCGATCGCATCTGTAAACAACGTAATCATGGCCAAAAATTCACTGATCCTTATGCCGGGTTTTAATGAAATTTCACAAATTACATAGATTAGATGTAGTTTGATTTTAAAACGAAGTTATAAAACTTAGATACTTTTGATGCCATTTTGTTGACGTGTTGCTATTAAATTGCATATTTTTCATAAACCAACCTTTTCTTGAATTTTATGGGTTGATTTACTTTTAGAGTAGTTGTATAGGCTCGAGCTCTCATTAAAAGTGAGTGTAGTCTATCACTAGCCACGGGTGAAAAATATCTAAATGATTGGGTGTGTCTTGAAATTGCAACTATGGCATGGGGTACACTATCGAACAGCTCAAGTGGTTGAGAATAGATTCTTATACATATCACATTTGGTGAGGTTAACCCTTGTGCTTCGTGGGTCGTCATGACTTTACTAGATTCTGGTATCTTAAGCTGGGAGATTAATTGTTTATCAGCTTTGGTAAAGGTTAGAGAGAATGTGTTATCCAACATAGGTATCGACATCAAAGTTGACGGCAGGTTTATAAATTTGATTGAAATTTGCACGGTGTTCTTACTACTGATGTTAGGGTAGTATTCCGTTAGAGCAGATGTAACATCAGCTGGGCATCTATACGTCACATTCAAGTAATCCGTCTTTGTTACGAATGCGCTTGCATCGGAAAATTGCAGTTGACATGATGTAATCTGTCAATATATTGTATTTGGATTTTATCACCCAAAAGATATATTTTAGAACATTTACTAAGGATAACCACGAGTCCTATCATGCATGCACCATCATGTACTCATCCATGTCCGATTTCGATTGATTAGACACGAGGCAATCGTTTTGTAATTTAATTTGATTTTAATCGATGTTTTCGTGCTCACAACGAGATGTTACCTTTGATTTAATATCAGCAAGTCCTATAGCACATAAAACAAGATCACTGCCAGGTTTATGCTTGTTTATAGTCCAGGTTTATTTACCGCATCTAGGAATATTTATAATATCAGGCATCTTTATGTTTTCCTTAAGGTAGATACTGTTTAACGAGTTGTATGTGGCCAAAAATCACGCTAGAACCAAAAATCTCACATAGTTATACCATTGCTGCTACTAAGCTCAGTGGCAATTACTATACACTTCCTAATTCAGTATCCTCAGCCGAACAGCCAGTGCACATTATCAGTTTTGGTCATTAACCTGGTCTATATCTGGAAATCTTAGAAAATCTCTAGTTTACTATAGCGATCAGTGGAAAATAGTAGTTTACTTAAACCTCACGTCCAATACTTTTCAAATTTAACATCATTCAAAAGTCGGACAACGGACATGGATTAACTTTGCATGGAAACAGCTGAAAAACAAAAATTACCAGACACGTTCTGCAATCAACATGCAACTCAAGCATGTACTACCTGAAATCGACGATCAGACACAATACTACGCCACAAAGGATGGAGAAGAAAACCTGGGTCCTAAATATCTTAAGCAATTTGGCAAGTGGGTTTCAAATAAGCCACGCCTTCTTGACGATCGTTCCATTAAAGCAAGAATATTATCAACTTATTTTATTACTGGCGTTGTGTTTGATAAGCTAGTTAGTTTGTGATAAGAATACATTTATTTTAGAAATTTGTGAGCAATAGTTTCTAAGTTGTGAATGAAATTCAAAGTGATTTGCAATATAATCTTTATTATATCTCTAACGGTTACATATGGTATATGATATGTGCTGTTAAATAATATTTTGTAGATAACTAATAGTCACCCTGTATATGTAAACCATGAAACAATTCCTTGTACGCTTTTTAAATAAAATGCTCCATGAATTGCAACTGTAGAGTTTTAATTTTTGAAAACTTATATTTCTCACCGATTGATTATCAGATTATTTTTGAGCAGAAATTTCTCGTCACAGACTACAACAAACAACAAATAGTACTAACAAACCTGCTGTTTAGTTCAGCCTTATTAGTAACGAAAACAGTATTAGAAAAAATCTGTCACAAAGATACAACATTCAACTAATAACGTCATAACCTCTAGGTGCCCTCTAAACAATTTTCCCATACTCCTTGCGATACGCATATTTTCCAATAAACTGAACATTCGAACCAAAAACAAGGAAAACCTAAATCAAATCACAAAAGTAGAATAAAATGTCAATCACACATTTTTCATGATTAAAAAATGTACTACACCACCACCAAAACAACACACAGTAGTAACAACATCATTTCAACAGATCGCGAGTTTTATTAAACCGAAACAAAAATATTCAGCCACCACAAAAATCTGTATTACGCAAATCATTGAATGATTATGAAAAGTGGTTTTGTACCGAAATTATTTTTATCTCATATACGAGTATATCTGTGTACAACATGTACTATATATGGATGGTACATTGATGGAAATTTATTTTTCCCGTTTTTCATTTTTTTATTTTAGTTCCAATGAGGATAGCAACAACAATACGGAGAACCATCTATCTGTATATGTAAACGACGAGAACCAACAAAATGTGTATTCGAGTTGTTATTATATGATTTAAGGGTGGTTTTTCTTCATTTTTCCTGTTTTATGTTGTTACAAAAATATGTCACAGCTTGTCGAAAACATGATAGAAGACAGCATTTTCTTTTTTATTCTGATCTTCTAATATAGTCACCATTTCCAAAAAAAGACTGCTTTTAGTGCGGTGAAGGTGGCGTATTGTTGTCTTCACATTACTGTGAAAATGAAATTTGTCAGAACCTTGTGATATTCCAGTTATGTTATCAAAAAATTTGGTTAATATATTGACGGATTGTTGATGTAATTTTGTTATTTTTCCTCATCGTACAAAATTGTTCCACAGTTGACACATAAATATTTATACACACATCCATCTATATATGTATATGTCGACATAGTTTGAATGAAAAAGATTCATTCAAAGGATGCTATTTCCATCATATTGCAACGTCGAATAGAGAATGTGGTATGGGGGTTGTAAAAAATTTGGCAGGAGATATAGATCTAAGATTCGTTGGTCTAGGCTTACGAGGGGCTTACAAAGGATATTTTAAACATGATTTGTAATTTGAAATTTTCACTTCCACATACCTATTTCTTCTACTCTAAAATATTTCAATTATCATATTTTTACTCTGTTTAAAAATGGTCCATCATTTTTTTAAACAATACCTTTGATAATCTCACTCCTTGTTGTTGTTTATGGTTGACGATTATCTCTTGTAATCAATTTTTAATCCATTTCTTTGCTCCCGATTTTATTGCAATTTTGTACTAAAATTTGGACTTCCAAACGATCGACGATGGTCGAAGAGTCATATTAAATTTTTTAATTTAAGTTGTTTGTGATATTTGAACCATTTATCACTTCGCTTATGAAGGAATGTCCAGAACAAGCCGTCAAAATTCAAAACAGGAGTTGACAATTGGTACATGAACTTATTAAAAATTAAGTTTTAATTGGAGCGAAATGTTGATTTGAAGTTGCGATACTCGGTATAACTGATTCCAAATATTTAAATTCTTTTAGGTTCTTGTTAATTGTTTCCTGAAATTAAATCCTACTTGTTCTTTGGCGGAGACCACATATTTTGTTTTCTCTTCTTTTCATTACAAGGGCCTCTTAAAGTGTCCCCTAAACTGCTACATTGTATATTGAGCTACTCAATGCAAAAATGTAAACTACTTAGCGAGAATTTTGTTCACCAACACGCCAACACTGTTGGTTATATTTTCGTGCTATCTCAATACTTTGTTAAGAAACTGAAGAGGTGGGTATGTGTGTGTGTGTGTGTGTGTGTGCGCGCGCGCGTGCGTGTGTGTGTGTGTGTGTGTGTGTGTGTGTGTGTGTGTGTGTGACCAACATGCAAATTCATTTTACCATACATAATTATTAAGGCGGTTAAATGAAAACTGAATTTTATGACTTACAAGGAGCTGGCAAGTCAACATTTAATGAAATAACGATTTCACATCGATCTATTTGTTTTTCATACTACGTTGGCGTTTTGGTTTTCTATAGCGCTGGTAACAACGAACCACTGGCATCTTCCAGCTTGTCGACATCCGTCAAAAAGATTCTGTCATGTGTTGTGTCTGTATGTACATGTTTCACAATCTCTTTAATTCAAACAGTTGTTTCGGTATGAAATTTTTGGTTATTCTGGGTGACAGAACACCTCGATGTTATTTTCGAATTTACTTTAAAAATACCATTTCCGCGTAAATTTTACAAAATTTAGATTTTAATAGAAAAAAATTTTGCAAATGTAAATTTAGTCATAGGATGTGTCCAACCCAAGTAGGTCTAAATTTTATATGTCTCAACAACATGTCTCGATTACATTCTAATCGATTTTATTGTAAACTTGCTGAATAACCTCGGCGTTCATGGAAGAAATTAGAAATTGAATGCTGCCAGTTTTAAATCAGCTCTGAGTTTATCTATTGATCGACTACGCGATTATTTTGGGCATGGATTCTAAAGTGAGTTTAGGACCAAACTCTAGGATAAGTATATGCTGGACTAAACTTGGCTATTTCATTAAACTTTGTTCCAATAGATTGATTTTGGATTGTAGCATAAATTTTAGATGAAATACTGCCATCTGTCCAATCTACATGATTAAACTGAATTCTAAGATGCGTTTAGAAAAAAATTCTTATATTTTACTATTCTGGAAAGAACTCGTCTAATTCTTATTCAATATTGTAATTCTATATGCATTTTGAACAAGGTTCTTTAAATATAAAAATAGTTGTTCAGAGATGCTTTTGAATTTTGGATTGGAAACTTGTAAATCAAATACGAGAATCAGGGGAGATTATCGTTTAGAATTCGCTAAGTAAGATTTTGATCATTTGCGGCATAATAATTAAGATTCAGGTTGTAGCTCTTATCTCAAAAACTCCGACAAACACAAAATACGTACGATTGTTTTTTAATGGCTTAGGTTATCCTGAGGCTACAGGGGCAATTTGCGGTAAATTGATTTTACTTTTTGGTTGTGATAATTCATCATGGAACTCCACTTGTCTTATCCTAATTAATTAATTTCGGAAACAATCTTATGCTCTTTAGCGGATAGTTTGGTAGAAATCAAATATTGTTTCTTTAAGTATCTGTTTATGAATCGCCTGCAGAAGCCTTTAATATGATTTATTTTGTTCACATTTATTTAATAACCTCTCAACCAAACCGGTGGTGAGATTTGCTGTTGCCGTTGATGTAATTGAGTTCATTTCTTTTCGAGATCCATGTTAGCGCTGACTGGGTTCGGCCATTATTTTGATGCAAATTGTATATATCATATATAATCATTGTGGTGGATTTGTATAATTGCGAATTTCAGATATTCGATAGCCAAAACTTTTGAATTTATGCTGTCGACCTCTAATCCAGCATAATGTTATATAAAAAGTCATGAGAAATAATTTGATGTTTGTGCACTGCATTAATTATTTGACTTGGCTGTTGAGTTTACTGAACAACAAGGCCCTACAAAGCTCGGAGTTGTTTTCAAATTGCGTATCCATCTTGGGATAATTATTTTTTCTAATAGAAACAACTTTTGAATTCTTGCCTTTGAATGAGCAAAAGTTTGAAACTTTCCGAAAGCGAGTTTCGTTTAGTTGGCTAAACCGAAATGTGTCTGTAGCTGATTTCCAGTGTAAACCAAGAGTTTTGATTGTGCGGTCTATACATTTTTTAAACAGAAACCATCACTGTTTAGTAGATGTCGAATTTAGTCTTGAAGCCTTCTTTCAATGTATTATTTTCAGGAGTCAGTTATTCCACGAAAAGTCGTTTGCATCGTTTGCTCATCGTTTGCAAGTTGTTGTAATATTTATGTATGTTGCGGCTCCTGTGCTATATGTTACAGTAATCAGTTTATATTCAAGAAAAGGTGGCTCTAGAAATCTTCTTCATAATAGACGATAACAGTTTTGGTGATCTTGGTGGAGACTAAACTACCTAAACATTTTCTCAATGTGACCGGTATACACGTATTTACGTTTACACCACCTTTAAAGTATTGAGACAAGGTCCTGTTGTAGAGTCGGCCCAGTTAACACAACATCGTTTAAGGAAATTTTAGTCCTGTTTTTGCGGAAAGATCGAATACTATTCGTAATTTTGAAGTTGTGCTAGACTCCTTCAAACAGTAATTATTCAGGTTTAATCCGTTGGTTTAGCAATTTACATGTGGCTTAACTCTAAGTATTTGTTCATGAAGTCTCTGTACTGAGTTGCTAGTTGTCGATTTCTGGCAAGGCCAGAATTGAATGTTGTTACAATCAATTGTATCTGCTGAGTTTCACAGATTTTCACTTCTTTCGCGTTTGTCCTTATTTTATGTAATTAATTTGCAAGTTTGTGTTTGTTCACACAAGGCTTTTATTGGATCCATATTCGTTTCATAATTTTTATTTCCAATTAGAAAAACTAAATAGGGTTGTTGGTAGTATAGGTGTTTAATATTTCCGGCTTATCACTGACGAGAGCTCACAAATACTTAAAGCGGTTTTCGTTTTAAAACTAACATTTTTTTCCACGATGCTTTACATAGATTTTGTTTACTATTTAAATTTATCACGATTAATGGAAATTGATTAATTGTATACTATGAAATCTCATGTAACGGATATGCGAGATTTGTAGAAAATTGCACAGAATCACTCCCTGAAACCAAACTGCTCTACTCTTCTTTGGCAAGGGTTCTTTGAAAAGTTTCCGATCTATACATGAAGATTGCAGCACTCGTCAACAAAAGTGGAGGGAGTATATTTGGCGCATGCTTGAAAGGTACTCATCGAAATATCAGCCATTTTGGACGGAAGTTTTGAGCTGCCATTAAATATTCAAGAAAGGCCATACGCCTACACAAATCAAAGACGAGTTAGACGCTGTGTACGAAGACTCTGTACCATTATTTACCACCGTCAAATGCAGCTGAATTGAAATGTGGCTGAACCATCTTGGATGACGATGAACGGTCGGAACGTCCAAAAACAGCAACAATTGACGATAACATCGCTCTATAGTTCACCAAATGTTGCAAGACAACAAAGTTAGAGAGTCCGCGCATTGGGTACCCCGTTTATGTTTACTTTGAATCAGAAACGCGATCGAATGAACATTTCCAACGTTCTGTTGACACAGTTTAGGCACAATAAATCAGAGTTTTGGTGCCGACTATAATTACTGTTGATGAAACTTGCATATACCATTATACACTCCAGAACCAAAAATACAGTCAAAATAGTTGACTGCTAAGGGGGAATCGGCTCCAAAAAAGCAAAGGGTGTTCCTTCGGCTGGAAAGGTAGCTACTGTTTTCTGGGACAGTCATGGAGTTATCTTAATCGATTATCTTCGAAATGGGAACGCTATTACAGGAGCACAGGAGTACTATGCATATTATTACTTGTCAAGATGAATGTAAAAATTGCGGAAAAACGGCCATAGCAGAAAAAAAAATTCGCTGCACCAAGCCAATGTGCCGCCTCACACCTCAACGATTGCCATTGCGAAAATCCGCGAATTACAATTTGAACTGCTGGACCCACCCTCCTTACTCACCAGATCTAGCCTCAAATGATTTAGTTTGTCCGGTAAACTAAAACTTGCACTCAAAGAACTGCTATTTTCGTCGAATGAGGAGGCCATCATCTTCGTAAACAACTATTGGGTGTGTGAATATGACTTCACCCTTTTCCAATAGATGCCGTTTTTTTACGTACTGATCACGTGTACTATAAATGGGCAAAACTGGTATTCTATAGTACTGGAAGACAGCTGTCAAATACAGTATGCGACATGTGGTTGAAGTGTAAACAACTAGTATTTTTAACTCCTTGAAAATATCGAAATATATTCCAAATAAACATCATTTGCGGGAAGTTTTATCACATTATTTTATTGCAAGTTTTCAGTGGAAACTTATCGTTTACTAGTGAAAATTTACGATGAGCATGCTCCATCGAATACAAAAGACAGGTTTCGACGATTTAAAAATGATGATTTTGGCATTGAAGATAAAGAGCATGGAAAGTTCCTTCTCAAACACAGTAAGAATTGGCTGTAGTATTAAATGTTGATTGATCAACTATTGCAAAACGTGTACAAATAATCGGAATGGTCCTGAATGAAATGAATTACATGAAAGATACCTTCAAATGTGAAATACCATTTGTGAAATACTGGAGATGAAAAATACATTTATTATGAGAATCGCAAACATAAAAAATCGTGGGTGAAGCCTGGTGAAGCTGGTACATCGCGACCATAGCGAGAAAATGGATCAGAAAGATGTGGTATATTATGAACTGAAAGTTAAAAAACGACAAGAACGACAAGGACAGTACTGGAAAGTTATACCCCACCCGCCGTGTTCACTAGGCATAGCTCCTTCAGATTAGTATACTTATTCTGGTCGATGCAGCCGTCTTTTTTGTCATTTTGAACAGCAATTCAGTTCTCGCGCAGAGATCGAACATTGTTTTATTGATTGGATCGCCTCAAAAACCAGGAATTCTGAAAGATGGGGTTGTATCCTAATTAGGTCGTAATCTTTTCACACAACCCTCGTAGTATAGGATATTTACTTTTTCCATGTAGAATTGTTGAAGATTTTATACGTAAATTTTTAACCAAGCCTGCCCTGCCGATTTGATGAAAATAAAATGGAAATCACCGACCAAATGGCACAGTGGTTAAAGCTTTGGCGTTTGGATCGGGAGGTGCCGGGTTCGAATCCCGATAGGGGCAGAAATGGATGAAATGGAACACATCTATGACCCCCTGTCGGAGTGCGAAACTCATGGGCCGACTCATGGAGCTATGCAATGTGCAGATGGTAATAAAATAGGACCTATGGCCATACGTTCTCGAATTGGCCTACACTGGCGTAAAAGTAAGGATGGAAAAATCAAACCGCGAAAGAGTTGGGAGAGCCTTGGCCTGCTCCAGAACAGATTGCAGGGATAATAAAAAAAATGGAAATTTTCTCATTCCTACTGAAATTATCATTAGTGTAAATCATATTTCAACAATACATATTCAGTTCCACTTGTGAAAGATTTAGCCTAAGTGGTTATATTTTGTTGGAATATTTCAAAATTGAAAAGTGAGTATCTGAGACTCAAAACATATCCGTTCTTGCTTTTAAAAATAGAACTTCTTATTCTTTACCATTAAAAAAATGAATGAGTGCGGGTTAATAAAATTGAATTAATAAACCGAAATTAGTAGAGTTGGATGTGTAGTTTTTTCAGAAAAACTTAATCTGGGTATGATATTCTAGATCATGCTAAAGAATTTTTCATTCATGTAATTTAAAATAAAAAATGGTTAAATAATCGGCTCATCGCGTTATATAACAATCAATTATTCAATATCATCATACATTTGTACCATAAATGTTAAGCATATTCGAGTTCATGTCCAATGAATAATTTCATAATCGTAAACGAAAAAACTTACATCTTTCTTTACATGCATGTACTTTACAAATTCATTTATACTTTTTTCAATTTTAAGTAAGACTAAATAAATTATCTTGTTTGCAATCTTAAAATAAAACTAAAAATAAAAATTATAATCGATAGCCGATTTAGAAAAATAAAAAAAAACTGAAAGCAAATCTCGTGTAATATTTTTTTTTATGAATTCATTTTCTTACAAGACATAAGAGACGTATTTTATACTTCAAGATTTTCTAGGCGAACCACATTTTTTAAATTTCACAATAATTTTATTATTAAAAATAAAATGAATAATAAAAATTGTTGTTGTATTTAATCTGTTAACCAACATTAAAAGCTGTTTAAATAGTTTAAACCAATTAACTCAAAGCTGCTGATCAATAAAACCAAATAAATTTTTTGGCGGAAATATATTGACCTGTTGTCAATGATCAGCTGGATAGAATTGGTTTTCGTAGTTTTAATTATTCAAATTGTTAATGCAACATGCTTCATCCGTCGATCATTCGCGCTCATATTATATAAAACGTGTGAAGTTCTATGTTAATAATATTAACATAGCATTTATTACTGTAAGTCAAGTGCACGATTAAAAATTCATAAAAACATATTTAATCATTTAAATTATTATAATTTAAGTAAATTAATTTACATATAACAAATTATTTATAAATATATTTATATTTAGCAAGATTGTTTGCGCGCGCTTTAATTCCTTTCGTTCGTATTTTATATAACGAAATGTTGCGGCAGCGTTACCTAAACAGGGAGTCGTGTACCTAACTTTGTTCCGCAAAAAATAAGTTTATGCGCGGCGCTCTTGCTTACGAAGCACTGATAAAATCGTTACGCATGCAACTAACCCTAACAATGACGATACGGAATGTGCAATAAAAAATAATTTGCATACAATTTATCGAACCATTGCCATATCGTGGGTTAATTTATGCTTCACTTAAATATAGTTTATGTGTATACAACAAATAGTAATTAACATAATTATAAATAAGTAAATAAACTATACAACAAAAAATATTATTATTAAAAAAGATTTAAATTAAATTATACGATCGAATTGATTTGATTGTAATTTTTTATGTTTTGTTTTGTGTTAAAAAAAATTTTTTTAAATACAAAAAATATTATTCAAAGATTTGACTAGACAATTTGTAATTTGAATAAGAATTTGAATAATTTTGTTTTTATTGTTATTGTTTGGTTGTGATGATTTTTTTTATATTAATTAATTAATTTTAAATTTTTTTCTGTTTTATTAGCATTAAGTTTGTAATTTAAATTAGTCTTGAAAATGTACAACTAAACGGTGTGTGTAGTATGCATATACTGAGATCAGCTGATTTTTAATGAATTAAGTAATTAAATCGAAATATTTAAATTTGTAACAACAACAACAACGGCAAATTAACTTCATGAATTATGTATTTGAAATTAATGCTTAAAAGTAAAAGTGTTTAAAATAAGATGATTCATATGGTAATGAAATTTATAGGTCAACAGACTTATTTAGTACATTCATATAGACTCGTATAGGGTACAGTTTTAAACTTGTGTGGCATCACAAAAACTTTAAATAAATGCGCGAATAATTTAACACCGTACGAAAATTGCATGATCATTAATCAATGAAAAGTGCTCCCCTAACTATATATTTGAATGGAGAATTTTGAAATCGACTACAGTACAAAATAAAACTGAACTTACATATACCTACAACAAACTGATCAAATGATCTCATAATTTTATTCAGCATTTCAAGGTACACATACAACATAATTTAAAGTAAAATAAAGAAAAAGAAATAAGAAATTTACGCGGTAGCACATGCAATGTGAAGAAGAAAGATAAATTTGAAGTTAAATTATAATTTTTTTCCCTCAAATTGTGTCTTGTAACTTTTTTACATTTTTGTATATAATCTTCAGGCTTCAAGTCTTATATACAAATACAATTTATTATGAACAAGTAGGTAGTAAGTAAAGTATTTATAACAACAAAAATGGTTAACTGAAAATCTCGGTTGTGTCTCTCATCTCATTGCACATACGAGTATACAGTAGTTGTGCGCACATACGGATCACATCAATGTTGCTGGCTGTGTACATGATCAGTTTTACTTGATTATTTCAGGGACATAATCTTGTTTATATTTGTTGTTGCTGTACTTTTATAAATTACGTCAATAGAACAAAAATAGGAACTAACTACTTTAAGCCAATAAATTAAACTGTCATCTTATGCAATCTGTTTATAAAAGTATAAATGCACATTTATGTAGGTATCTCATGACAATAAAATAAAATTTCAGTTTCGATTTTATTTATACTAGTACAGTTTATACTGGTACGTTCAAGTACACTAAACATCTATATTCCTAAATTCGTCTATTTAAATTAGATTTAAACTTAGACTGTAAGGCCGATAATTCTATCATTTAACAAAAATTAAATATTTAAATATATCGAAACAAAGCTTTCAAATCACAGGTGATTCATAAAAATGATTGGTCTGGGCCGAATTGCCTTCAAAACGCCTTAAGCGTGAATGAAGTTGAGCTTGAATTAAGACACGCCGTTAAGCAAAATAACTTCGCCAAATTAGTGCCTGCATACTTTTATATACAGCAAATAGCAGCATAACTAGAAACTATGTCAATGCTGTCCGCATATTTTGTCACACATCTTTAAGTACGTACAAGTATAACTTTTGTAGAACAATCGAAACTCGACGAACCAATTCATTTTCGTGAAAACTTCATTACAGAGTTTTATCTGATAGGAAGCCCAAACCCACAACTGAGAGATATGGCAAACTCAAGAGTAGCATCGATGGTATAGTTTTCTAAAAACTTGAACAAGATATGCCCAAAGTTATGCCCATGGGGCACCTTTAATGTCGGTTATGACTACGTAAGCCTAACGGCCCAGCTGCAATATGAGAAATAATTTTTCAAATGAGAAAGTACAATAGGCCACAGTTAAAATGACGGAATGCCTTACTAAAGTCTAACATGGGTAGAATCAGGAAAATGGTACGGAAAAATCATTTTCTCGAAAATATTTCCATAAACAAATAATTTCGAAAAATGATCAAGTAGGCCTGAATATTTTATAAAAAAACACAAATAAACAAAAATTTCCCACAAAACTTTTCCCGGACACTATTTATTTTCGAACTTTTTTGTACGGAAATCCACTAACCAGTAGCGTACCCATTCAAAATAATTCTTTATCGGTATATACATTTTTATACACATACATAAACAAATTACAAAGTGATTTGCAATCAAAAGTAGTCAGGCATAAAACTTTTTGCTTTGCAAATTTTCCAATTACAAAACAAAATCCAAAATTATAAAGGAACATATTCAACTTGTTTATGTTTTGAGCACAAACATCATTGTGTTATGCCAAAATGTTTTGCTAATAAATCGCCGTTGATTGATTTTAATAATAAACCTCTTTATTTTTTAATTATTATTTGTTATTTAATACAAGAAACTTAAATTGCTTCTCCTCGCGTAGTTGCTTTCCTTTGTAGATCTTAGTTTTGCTCCCGTTATTTGGAAATTGTATTGCGGCCATTAACCAAAAATCTCTAGTAATAACAGAGAAATCCAATTACATGATATAAAAATTTCCCTTTGCAAATATTTGCAAGTCATTTCAAGTGGAATCCATAGGTTAGAATGTAAATTTACTCATCCATATGCACATCCATATGCATCCATATTGTCGACATGTTGGTGTTGAAAATAGTGTCGACAATTCATTTTTGCGTAGAAAATGTCGATATTTCGTCGGTAACGTAGAATATTCGTAGACAATGTAGATTATTACGTTTTTGTTGTATTATCCTTTGTTTTTCACGAGGTTGCCATCTCACAGTTTTCCCAGTTCAAAATGCGAATTTCCAATATCGTGAAGGTTATGATTCAATTTTTACAAAACAAATAATTCAAGATATTATAATTCATTTTCAAATTTTTTATTTACAATGCCGCGTACATATGTTCTTTCATTGACAAACTCTAATAAGACAAAATTTAGAAAATTTTCGGTTTTCCTGATGATCGTTGCCTTGATTTGGACCAAATATTAGACAGAACCTTGCGCAATTGAACAAACCGATCCTGGCCAATGAAGCGTGTTAAACCTTCTAATTGCCTTTTAAGTGCTGCAAGGTACCCACGAGAAAAAGGTAAGGTAGTCCAAGTTTTCTTCTAATTGAATAACCCACTTTTTCTTAGCACAAAAGAATTCGTTAGATGCCAGTTTGCGGTAAAAGGCAAATAACTGCTGAACTCGAGCTCATTTTAGAAGAATGCGAGAAGCCTTATTTGCACCGGTGTGAAGTAGACTCAAAGAGTTTAGATACACAAATTATCAAAAAGTGTAGCTGCAAAAGAAAAAAGTTTGGAATTCGAAATGCGTGGTTTAATTAAAATTATTAAAAATTAACAAAAAATATTGAGAATCACGATAATAAGTTTTAGTAATACCTTTTTTATAAAAAATTATTTCAAAGCCTTTTTAATTCAAAAAATCATCGGAACAATGAGTGCCGAGTGTGGAACTTAGTATTCTCAACTTTGCGTGGTGTCTTAAATGTGTACAAAAAATTTGAAGACAATTTGCATGTTGTGATTGGCGATTTGGCGCTATACGTGGAAATGTCTTTGGCCTAATTCACTTAATTATTTCATAATTCAAAAAATCATCGGAACAATGAGTCCCTGCAAAAAACAGAAATACTGGCATATCAAAACCACAAGCTTCATCTGCCTCCGATAACTCAGATCAAAATATTAATTTACAATTTTTGATGCAAAATTTAGCAGACCGGCTTAGATCTGCCCAGCATTTGCGGCACTTTTTTAATCAAATATACTTCCAATTTTCATGACGCTATTATAAGTGGTACCATTTTTCACTGGCAACCGCGTGTACTAAAATTTATTTGTACCTTTTGAAATTAGTATACTTCTCGCTGACGAGAATCAATATCAATGATTTTAAAGTAGGTTTAAGTAGGCCCAAGTTAATCGATTAAATTTACGGAATTGTGTTAAGTTTCAATTCACGTTTATACTTGGTACTTTGGTTGGTTGATGGTTTTAATATTTTTACAACCATATACTGATTCCATTCCTCTACTCCTCGCCATTTCCTCTCTCATAAATTGTTGTTACAAGTAGCTCATTTAACTTTATAATCTTAGGCGTTTAACACCTAGTTTAGTATAGATGCTACACATTTGTAGTTGTGATCCACTTCGAGTAATTAGTCGGGAATCGGAAAATCGGAACACAAAGAATTTTTCTGCATCCAGCGCTGCATTAAAAAAATTAAGAATTTCAATCCTAGTCGGAATCGAGTTATCAGTGGTTATTTCATTTATAATCATAACGTCGTACAAGTCAAAATTCGTCCGGCCTGTTGTGCACATCTTTGACAAGGGTACTGTATCAATCTCCATAACCCAAGACTAACATTCATTTCTAAAACAACTAGGTGGAATAGAGATATGGCGGCCACACGAATGGGTTGTGTGTTTATAAAAATATTTTGGCATATGAGTGGTTTTACTGAAAACAGATTTATATACTGTGTGGTAGCGATTTTAAACTTTCCATAAATTTATGCTTAAACTATTTATTGCGAGGTGATGATATTGTTCATTGAAGCATCATGGTTCAAAATAGTTTATTTTGCCAATTTTGTATTATACATAAAAACTACGGTTCAAATTTTTCAAATGTGAGTTGAAAAAGAAGCTTCATCGGACCGAAATGATCCCATTATTTATAAAATCACAGAGTTGGGCTGATTTGTAACAGAACCAACCATTTTCGGCGTAGTCTATATTGTCGGCGTTATTTTTTTAATTGTCTACATATATTCTCTACACATGAAGGATATTACAGGGTGGCTGACACAAAGTGTTACCAAAACAAAACGCCACAGAATTTTTATTTTTTGATGAATTTTATTGAATCAAAGTAAAAAATGTTCACAAATATTTAAATTTTCGAATTGCATTAACAGTTTTCGATTTGGCCACCCTTAGCTGCGATTGTGGCCTTCAAACGGCCGACAGAGCTATTGCATGCATCACGAAAGTGACTCTGTGGTATTTTGGCCCATTCCCGGCGAAGCGCTTGCTTGAAATGATCGACACTTTGGTATTTTTTGTCCCAAACTTGCTATTCAAAATACCCCAAACCGAGAAATCTAGCGGGTTTGCATCCGGTGAGTTTGGTGTAATAGTAACAATGACTACTGTTTTAATAGTAACATTGATAAAATCAGAAACAGCGAAACGTCTGACAAACAAACGAATTGATTGGAATCAATATAGAAGACTAGTCGAACAAAATTGTCATCTTGATATTCCGCTAAAAACACCAGCAGATATTGATGTGGCTGCAGAAAAGCTAAAAGAGGCACTAGAAATTCAGCTGAAAAGGCTTCACCAATCATCAACAGTTCTGAATAAATTAATAAATTATCACCTAATATTCAGCCACTAATCCAGGAAAAGCGGAAAATTCGACGGCAATGGCAGCAAACTAAATCACCATTGTTGAAATGCAAATTAAACCGAGCTATTAAAACCCTGAAATTTCTACTGCAGGAAAAAGAAGACCAATGTGTCCAGAATTATTGAAGTGAACTCTCGGCAACAGAGAAGACTGATTATTCTTTGTGGAAGACAACAAAAAATCTGGAAATTGGGCGAGCAGAAAAAGCCGAAAGCATTGGCTGCACATCTAAAGACGGTGTTTCCACCAAACGAAGGAACTAATAATATCGTGCTGCCTCACCAGATGGATGATGATTCATCCTTTAAACCTTTAAAGTTTGAATGGAAGAAAGTTAAGAACACAATCAAAACTTGCATTAGCCCAAAAAATGCGCTAGGATATGACCTTATTACTGGAAAAATGATAAGGAAATTACAAGATAAATGCATAAAACTAATAACCTACATTTTTAAGGCGAACTAGTCATATTCGTCAAATGTGGAAGCTACGAAACTCAAATCTCGTCGAATCCCGTTCTTTCCAATAAGCATGCTTCCAACAATCTCAAAGTTGTTTGAAAAAATGTTAATAACAAAACTGAAACCAGTATTAGAAGAAAGGCAAATCATTCCAGACCATCAATTTGGGTTCCGAAACCAACATGGTACCATATAGCAAGTACATAGAATTGTAAATGCAATCAGATAGAGCTTTGAGTCAAAACAATACTGTTCTGCTGCTTTCAAGGATATAGCACAAGCATTTGACAAAGTTTGGCAGAATAATATTCACTCAGTTCTGTAAAACTATCTCCTCCAAAAGCAATACATGATCCAACAAAATGGTGCAACAACTTCCCTAAATGATATAAGCGCAGGAGTCCCACAAAGAAGGGTTCTGGGACTTATTTTATACTTCTTGTATAAATGTAATAATATCAACATTAGCTGATGATACAGCCAACCTGATATCACACGAAAGCCCGCAAATAGCCCCAAGAGAAGTGCAAAGTCATCTGAGCAAAATTTAAGATGTTCTCAAGATCTCGCGATAAAAGTAAACGAAAAAAAATCAATTCATATCACATTCACGCTGAACAAACGCTCCTGCTCACCAGTACAATAAAAAGGTGTATATATTCCTCAACGGAGGAACCGTTCCCTAACGTGGAAAGAACATATTGAAGCAAAGCGCAACCAAATAAAAATAACATTTTCCAAAATGTATTGGCTGATAGGAAGAAAATCCAGGTTATCATTAGACTATAAGGTCTTACTAGCCAATATGGACATATGGTATTCAGTTATGGGGATACACCAGTGCATCAAATAGAGAACTCCTGCAACGAACTCAAGCGAAAATATTCCGATGTATCGCTAATGCTCCATGATATATCCGAAATACTAACATACACGACGACCTTGGTATTAAAACCGTTAAAGAAACAATCAAGGAATTCAGTTCGAAATATTACTCAAAACTTCAGAGACGTCCCAACCCCGGGATATACTAAAACAGCCGTGATTTAAAACAACTGAGATGAGCTGATCCACTCGGACTATTGAACCTGTAAAATTGGTTAAAACTTTTAATATGTAATTAGCTTAAGATTTGAACCCTTCTTGTTAGGTTCTTATGTAGAAAGATTCAAGAATAAAGCCATTGGCAATTTTAAAAAAAATAAATGTGTACGAGTAGAACTATACAAGAAACAGTCGCAAAGTGTCTTAAATAAAAAAGCTATTTGGCGTCGTTTGTCGTATGTCAAAAATCGTAATGATATAATCAACCTCCGAAATTCGGATAATTCAGTAGCTCAACTTTTTTAACTGCGTTCCAACCAGGCGGTTGATTCCAATCAATATAATCAGTTAATTTACTCCAATCGAATAGGCATATGAGTATTTTATGGAAAACCCGACACTGTGTGAGATTGTGAGAATGAGAGTCAGACACGCATAACGGATTTTATTACACAGTTTGTGATTTTTAAAAGTAGAAAGGAGTAGTTTTCCCGTTTGAAAATAATTCGTCCACGAAAGCCTTTGTTTTCTAGACGCCCGTCACAAATTTAGTACAAAGTCCTTGGTACACACATGTGCAATATGCTATTTTTGCAATATAAAATAGTACAAGAAATAAATGTTCGCCCTGTACATCATAACTTCCCAATGACAAATAACGCTTCAACAATATGAAAATACATCAATTTACGAGAACGAGCACTGATAAGTTTATACCTCATACTCATAATGACTCATCACTTGTCCAAATTAAAACCGCATTAAAATGATTATAAATTTTTATTGTACAGCAATGATCACATCATTAAAAACTTAAAGTATGATACCGATTTTCGTGGTTTATCTCGTTAAACCGCGGTTTTCTTATAAATTTATATAAGGTTCGTTTTTATTTGAGTGTAATTACAGCACTACGTGTGGATTTTCATTTAAGGTTTACATTTTTACAATATCAAGGTGTTCTGGTATACCTGTACAATTACAGGTATGAGCACCAGAAATGCAGAGTTACGTAAGAGAAGAGGCAAATTTCTCACCTTGTTAGCAAATAGCTATCACATAACAAAATATTTGGTTACTGTACATAGAATGCAGTCATCTATAATAGAAAATGTATAGACGCGTATCGTAGATAAAGCACCGGAGTACAAATCAACCGTTTAATTTGATTGTGATTACCATTAGCACCCAACACAAAATTGTATTTTGTTCATGTCTCAAGCACGAGCAAATAGCTTCCACACCTTTGTTTTTAAGGCAGCGAGCGAGCAGAGGATAATTGTGTTTATTTTATCACATATTTTTTGTGTGTGTTATCGAATGTAACCAAAAAAGATAAATTTTAATTACTTTACTATAAAACCATGCTAATAAATCATAATAGTTTATGAAAACAGAAAACCTAATTGTTTGTATTACGAATTATAAGCTTGTCTTGTATATATGTCTTAAGATGTTATTTTAGACACATATGAATGTATGAGATTTTTTTTTGTATTAGGATGTGATATTTCACGCATGTGGTTTGTTTGATTTAACAACCTTCTTTTGTGTGTATTAAAATTACGGTTGCTTCTCCGGTAAATCAGATCAAACTCGTAAACTAAAAAGGTGAAATCATACGTCCCAATACATCACAGTGAAATTTTATTGCGGTTGTTAATTATGCGGTACCAAATCCCACGTGGGTCTCATTTTTAATGGTCACCACAAAAACCCAAATTTACAAATTTCCAACTGTGTGTAATTTAATTTCTTACAAAAAAAAGAAAAACCTATCGAGACGATCGAAAAAAAAAACGCAATCGATATTCAAATTTATGACGATCATTAACTTCCTAATTTTGAGATCTCGCGGTTACATTCTCCAACTTCTAGTTAAAATCTTTCAAGGTAACAGGTTTTTATTTCGTCTTGTATAAATTATGTTACCTTAATTATTATTATTATTACTACTATTATTATTTTCTTTTCGATTTCTTGAAAACAAAAAAAAATTTATTAATTAAAATTTATAAAAGAAAAAAATTGAGTTTTGTTAGTTTATCAAAAACCGCTAAATTTATGTTCATGTTTTATTTTTTTCGAAAATTTTTTTTTGTTTCGAAATCTTAAAACTTAACGAAAAATCATAATAATAAAAACGAAGAAGAACAAGTTGAATAAGACGAAGCAACATTAACAACGATGAAGATCAAAACAGCGCAATCAACTTGGAATTATACTCGTATACACAAAAAAAAAGTTATTTTTCGTAGTCTTAACTTGATCTAACGTATATCTAACCTAAACGTCCCTGAGATCATCCCACGCTTAATTTTATTTTGTGTATGTTGTCTTAATACTTTAAAACTCTTCTAACCAAAAAAAAAAAATAAAAATATTTTATAAAAGTTTTAAACATTTTTTGTGGATTTGTTACGAGAGCGCACACAACTTGTTGTAATTCACTAGTATGAAACAATGTATCAAAGTGCTTGATCGAGATTTAACATTGCGATTAGTTTTATAAGACAACGTAACACATAAAAAAAACAGAAAATTGAATTGTTGACAGTCGCTTGTAAACGACTCGAGGAACGACTTTCCGATCAATACAAAAATATACCAGTATGTGCGTAATTTGAATGAAATAATAAAAATTCCATTCATTAATTATATGAAAAATAATTCTTGACTTTGACTAAATTCCACCTACACTTGTTAGTTAGTTTATAGCTGTTTAGCCGTAGTTTATCAGTTTACTTTCAGATTATATGAATGATTTGTGCTTTAAGTTATTTTATTATTACCTTGGATGTAGGTTATGACACATTTAGCCGTGGCGCGCACGATAAGATAATTTATCATTTTGTGAAGTTATGCGGCGATGATTTAAGAGAGATGTAATCAAGATGGATTCGCCAATGATGATGTACAGGTGAATAATATTTTGTTGGCCATGTGTGACGAGTTTAGTATAGTTATATCTTTCTTTTAATGTGTTCCGCTTAGCAGAGTCATTGCCTTGGTAATAACTCTTTATAGCAGGAAATCATTTTTGTAAGAATTCGTTTACCTCGTTTCCCGAATTCGAGTTGTTCTATCAAAATGTAGAGCTTTTAAATCTCTTTGGACTTTGCAAGTTTTCATGATTGTTTAAATTTATTTCATCGATTAGCTTATAAATCAGTTTTGGAATTCTTAAATGTGAGTTCTGAAACATTAAGTTTTCGATTAATATAAAAAATTCAAAAACTTGCTGATAAGTTCTCGAATATATGTTACGAGTAGATGCTTAAGCATTTCAATAAAGTAATCACGGAATTTTTCGACCTCTTGATTTTTGCACACGTACCATTCGCTATTTTACCGAAGCTTGTGGCCTTTCCACAGCTCAGACGGAACGACTGATCGAATAAACTTTAAACTAATAGTTTTTTGAAAATTTTGGTTTTGAAGTCAACTTCCAAAGCATTTTGATAGTATTCCGAAATATATAGCTTTTATGACAAAAATAGTCAAAATAATTTTAGTTCAACAAAATTTGTCAACATTTGTTTGGCACAAGTTCCACACGTTATCGTCGTTTTCCATAAATTGGAAGTTCTCAGAGAAATACGACAAATGTAAATACCGCAGTTAATTTCTAATTCGAAAAATTGAACCTACCGGGTTTTTGATAAAAACTGTCTTGTATACTAAAACATCATTATTATTGCTTAAACTCCAGAAAACCAGCAAGATCAGAAAATTTAATTTCCACTGTAAAAATTGAAAAAGCACCTACGAAAGCTGCCACTGTACCGGAGTACACAGATGTCCACCACATTTCGCGTGGATTTCCCAATTTATGGAAAAGCTTTAGTATGAAGTTTGATTCGGAATAGTCAACCCGCCTGGACTAAAGAAACGCCAAATTTTGGTGCAATACAATTTTTTGTTGATCAAAACTCGTCATTTCTGGTAAAGTTTAAATAAATATTCTGAATCTGTTGAAACTTAGTCTACAAGCTTTTAATGTTTTTTCGTAAATGCTATATAGTTTTCAAAATACGGTAGCTGCCACTTCGGTGTACTGATTTCGGCAAAATCACTGCAATCTCCCAATTTGTGGAAAAAGCTTAAGTATTAAGTTTCACCACGATCGGATCGACTGTCTGGGATGTAGGGAACCAACAACATTTAGTCTGTACAACACACACGCACAAAACGACCGAAAACTGATTTGAACTAATATTGTTGAAAATGTAATTAAGAATATGGGTGCGGCCAAGAGCGGTCAAGAATTCAATCGTTGTATGCAGCTCACACTGCATAAAATCAGCCGGCATGCGTAAAATTGCCACTGAAATTGTGCCCGACAGTAAGCATGCTTGCAGGGATATTGGACAATCAAAAATTGATTGGTTAGTTTTTACTGTGTGTTCTCAACGTCAAAATAAAATCTTTATTTAATAAAATTAGAAATTATAATGAACGTTATAATAACAAATAATGTGTTAGAATCATTTATAGATATCCCGTGAAACATTATTACGGTTGAATTGCCTTCGAACAAGACGAAGCCAATTTAATATAATAATATTAAAACTGATACCAGAACGAATATCCGTTTCTCGAAATATTATGAAAATTGAAAATTATCTAGATATTGTGGATCAGTATGATGGAAAGACATTCCAATCACATTTTCGTATGTCCAGAAATAGCTTTAAGGTAATGTTATGTTATTTGTAGTCAAATGCCTTATCGTTTTAGAAGTCTGCAGTTACTGGATAGCATAATTCCCTTAACACGAAGAAGACTAAGGATTGGCACTGAATTAAGTTTGTTAATGACAATTTGGACATCGGGGAATCAGAATTGCTACAGAGATATAGGCGATCGGTTTGGAATTTCGAAAGGGGCTGCTGTAGGCACTGTGCTGTTGATTTGCAAACGTATAACGAGAATGTCTCGGAATTATATTAAGTGGCCATTAAGAGAAGAAGCCAAAGTAGTTATTGATAAATTTAATAATTTACGAGGACCCTCCATTTGAAGATATGTCCAGTTATTACAATCGGAAAGGGTTCCACTCTTTAATATCACAAGTAAAATAATTGTTAATGCCATTTTGATATAAACATAGTATTTTTTTCTATTTTAAGGGGGTGTGTGATAGCGAATTGAGATTTAGAGATGTGATTTTTGGATGGCCGGGAAGAAGTTACTACGCCAGTGTGTGGAGTAGCAGTGCACTATGCCAGAATTTCAATAACGAAAATGTAGATATGCCTTCGGATTGCCATTTGCTTGGTGATTCGGCATACCCACTAAGGAAATATTTAATGGTAGCATATAAAGACAATGGTATGTTAAATGCGAAACAAAATCAATTTAATTGGAAGCTTAGTTCAAAAAGGACTGTCATCGAACATGCTTTTGGTATGTTAAAAACTAGTTTTCAGAGATTAATGTTTGAACGTATCAAACTTAATTAATTCCAAATATTTTATGATAGCATCGGTGGTTTTGCATAATTTTCTTATTAATGAAAATGAAGAAGCTTTGGATCTGGTAGAAGATAATCATTGTGAAATAACTTCAGAGGAGGATTACTATGCAAACTCCTTTCCATCAAATTTAGGTCACGCTGGAAATATTGAAAGAGATTATATCACTGAAATATTGAAACAATGAAAATAATTAAAAATTAAACTTTATTCAATAAAGGTTATAAATACACAGCTAAAATTACATTGTCATGATTCTGTTCATGATCTGCATTTGCATGTTGTATTGCTTCATCAGCTCTATCATCTCCTTGAGACAACCGATCTTCTCTCGCTCCAAATAATTTTTTTCTTTCTCGACCCTCATTATGTCATTATGCCGCATTCGTTCCTTTTCATCGTCCTGTTTTAAATACGCCAATAAACCTCCAACATCGTCCTTTTACTTCTGCTTGCTCCTTTCTTTTGGAATTTCTTTTTCAATTTCACAGGAGTTATCTGGCGAATTTATATATTCTCTCCGTTTTCAGCTTTTCGTTGGCTTTCGTTATCGTTACGGAATGAGTCCAAAATAATTTTTTTTGGAGGTACTTTGTTATGACGCACACCGAAAACTGAATCGAATTCTTCAAAATAAGGCCAACATACTGGACCACTATTATAGGTAACCAACATGTTGCTAAATTTTTTACGGGCATCTAATATAGAGGTTGTTAAATTTGGATAAAACATTATCAACAAAAAATTTATCATTTAATTGTTAATGAACTTACTTTAGGGTTATATTTTAATTAGACTAATCTAAATTTAAGTAGAATAAAAGATTTTTTTATAAACTCTTGTATTGTAAGTGAGGTTATAAACAAAAAAATTACATTTGCAGTAGTTTGCATCCTTGTGAAAGTGGTTGCATAAAATGCGCAGTTTAATTTAGTTGGTTGAATTTTAATCCGTCAGACTGCGTTGCTTTGGCTGCAAAACTGAATTTTTGACCGAGTTGCAGCAAAAACTGCGCAATCACTGAATTCTTGACCGCAGCCTATTTTAGCTTATAGTCGGTTTTCTCGTAAATGATATACTTATGAAAATATTTGCATAAAACGAAAAATCCTCGTCCTCCTGCTTCCATACGAAGCTGTCACTTTCGGTGGACATGACCATTTTTGGAGAAAGGTTAAGTGTTGAAGTTCAAGTTCAGTCAATTCGTATGGGCAGTACGAGTACAGAGATGATTTTTTGTTGGGCTTTTTCCGCTTAAATTTTATAAAACTGACCTGGAATATCTGTCCAAATGTTTGTTGCAAATTTAATTTAGAATCTTTTAGTTTATAATAGTTTTTCTCGTAAATGATATATTTTCCAAAATATTGCCACTTCCGGTGGACCGATTACAACCAAAAATCATTCGGATCTCCGTTTCAGCCAAATACGCACGCACAGAGATTTTTCATAAACTACATTATCCTCATACTTTATTTTACTACGTAAAAGAAAGTAAAAGTTGGCTCAAAAGTTTGGGTTAAAATTAAAAAAATTTAAGTTTAGTCAACATTATCCAAAATAGTGAATTTCAAGGTCCTCCTCGACATTAACTTTTATAGTTTTATACTCTTTTATACTTTTTATATTTTATTATAGATAATTTTCTTCAATCTTCCATCGTTTCCGAGACAAAACCTCGGAATCGTCACTCTGACGCGTAAACAGAGTAAATGTACCAACAGATATACACACACGCAAAAATGAAAACAACACGTCGACAATTGAAAAACGATACGACGACGTTATCATTAAAATGTATGTACTAAAAATAAATTTTGTCACTTTTCGTTCGAAGCTGACAAAAGATGACAAAATAAAATTTTTGTGATACAAATTAAATAGTTTTTATTAATAAATATAAAATTATTTAAGTATAATTCGATGAGACTGGAGGCTTTTGGATTACTCACCTAAGCCAAATAATTTGATACACAAATGACCTATGTCAATAGATGCTAATAGGCTACATCTAACCACAAAATACCATCTTGAAATAAACATGTTATACAGGGGATAGGGCGGACCACATATGAAGAGACTGACAAATTTTGGAGTACTCACATATTTCAAATTAATTGACACGCATGTGAACTATCTAGATATAGGTGAGCAATCTAAAAGCCATTACACTTGCCGAATTATTTCTAGTCATATATGTGACTGCCCTAGGCATCTATTGAGATAGACCACTAATATGGAATACGTGATGAATCCAAATGACACCAGATTAGTCGAATTATTTGACTCTTAGACACATGTTGCTTCTAACTCCCGGTACATCGGTTTATTATAAAATTGTAGTATTTGGAGGTTAGCTATAGCTTATTAGTATCTTTTGAGATAGATCACTTGCGTGTCAATAATTTCGGAATACTTGAGTAATTCAAAAGCCCCAGACACGCCGAATTGTTTGTTTCCAGTCATATGAGGCCTGACCTAGCATACGAAGATGATGTTTTTTTGAAAATTATGAGTTGTGTGGTTAGTTCTATAAAATTAGCATCGAGAAATATCCAAAACAATACATGATTCACCGAATTATTTGATCCCTATAGTCATATAAAAATTGTCCTAGACCTCGGGAATTTGTTTATTTCATAATTATGATATTTTGTAGTTAGCTAGAGTAGAGCTTATTAGTTTCTAATGACATAGGCCACTTGCGCTGGTTACTTCCAATAAGAACCTTTTTTAGTAGTGTAGAAAGTAGATATTTTAAAAGTTCCCTTATTAATTTTTTATTAACAGAAGAAGGTTTGCCATTAGGTAGTTCGATTCCGTTGAATTTCGCTTCATAAAAATAATTAAAATCCGTTATGAAAATGGTAGATCTGTAAAAACAATATTTCGTAAAATTTGTATTATTTTCAGTAGAAAAAATTACCCATCTGAGCTCACTATTAAGAATTCGGTGCATAAAATTTGGGTAGACTGGTTCAGTAGCAAACATACCGATAGCAACATGTACTGGTTCAGGTGGTTCAACAGTAATTGTACGGTGGGAGAAAGTATGCACAATACTCACGTTTATCGATTTCATGGCGTTTGAAAATCCGAACGAATAATGCAATGCAATCGAACGACATAATCTTTAACAAAAATGTTTGAGAATAATTAGACTAATTTTATTTGATTGCAATATTTGTTGAAAAAATTGAAGTAATTGTCGATAATAAGCAGTGTACAGTTGTGCCTTATTCACTACTTAGAAATATGATGTGTGAGAATTTTATAGAAAATGACGATTGGCGATGTTTTTATAGAACTAAGGTGATTCACATGAATTAATAAAAGTTAATTTTTAAAACATTTAAATTATGGTTTTTGGAAAGAATTTCCTGAGAAGAATTGTTCAAGAATAAGTGTGTGAGAAAAATTGTCTATGATTAATTGTGTGAGAATAGTTTTTATGAACATTAACGCGAGAATAAATGTGCAAGAAGAATTATTCGACAAGAATCAACCGGCAGCGGTTTATTTTTACTTAACAAAAATATTTACTTTTTATTTTTAAAAATACTTTCGTTACGTTTATCAAATAATTTCAAGTAATAGTTTTAAAAAAGATTTATTTTAATTTTGAAGTTGAAGTTCAAACTGAGCCTAATTAGCGCAAAGTAAACTTCACAACGTAAAGAAATTATCTCGTTACACGCAATATTTATGTCGTATTTTGTTGATTGAACTTATTAGATGAAGTAAAACGAAAGTATAAAAGTAGTATGTTTGTAGCAATCACTTAACTTAAGTAAATCGACATAGATATTATTTAATATTGGTTCTTCTGGATGATAGCCCAAGCCCAATATTGGTTATCACATCGCGATGAGCTTATCAGCCTGGAACCTTGTTCAGACTAATAAGGTACAATGTTCGTATGATTTTAAATTAAAAGCATCGGTTTCCGCATCACATTAAGTAATTCTCAAGCTAGAAAAATAATGTTGCACACTTCATGTATTTACATGAAGTAAACACCAATTGACTTAGCGAATTATATTAAAATTTCACTAATAATTATTAAACATTAACGATGTAAATTTAACACGCCGTATTAACTGATATTAGGTTGTTTAGGTAAATTTTACTCATTTCTAAGTAGCGATGATTTTTTGATTTCTCTGATGTTTATGTACGAAAGTTATTTTACCTTTCCAAAAGTTTTCATTTCTACTAATTGCTTTTACATTTCAAACATTGTTAATTTAACTTAGCTAAGTAAAATTAATTTAAAATTTTCCATTTAGCATAAGTACGAGTAATTTCTGTTGGTTTTACAATTTTAAATTTACACTGCCATGTAACTTTAAGTTAAGTAAAAAATCGATTTTTTAGTGTATTAAGGCGCCCGTCCCCAAAGTGTAATTAAATACAAAACAGAAAATTTACACTCAGAAAACTAATAGGGGTAAATTTACTTAAAACCTCTGTAAAATTAACTTCATGCTTTGTAAGAATATTTTATAAAAAAATTATGTCGTTGCATGTAATATTTACTTCGCATTTTGTTGATTTAACTTTAATTTAGGTACAATTTACTAGAAATTATATAAATTTACTTATAGCAAAATAAAATTAACATAGACACAACGAAATCATGATAATGAAGGATTTCCTAAACTTTCCAAATCCACCACTTTTATTTCAATGTATGCGTAAAACTTCGCATAAACGAGTAAATTATAATTTAAATGAAATAATGCAATATAAATATATAAATCCTTTACACGATTTTTAAAATATAGAAAACCCTTCAAACCCCAACTAAGTGTACTTTCGGGTTAATAAACGGGGCTAAGGGTGTTTAGTATGCTCAATTTGCAATACGATAAATTCACGATGTAAGCGATTTTCCATAAAAATTTTCCATGTCCTAGAAAACCCGCACCAAATACTAATTATACATTCGAGGTAATAAGGATCTAATCTAACCGAAAATCATCATCCCTTGAAAAGTTATAGGGGCTAAGGGTGTTAAGTACGTTCGATTCGCGAATTGTGAAGTAGTAGTTTACACTTAGTATTTGGTGGGGGTGTTCTAGGACATGGGAAAATGTTATGAAAAATCGCTTTCAACGTAAGTTTAACGAATTGCGAATTGAACGTACTAAACACCCTTAGCCCCTATAATTTTTTAGGGATGATGATTTTCGGTTGGATTAGATTCTTATTATCTTGAATGTACACTTAGTAATGGAAAGCCGCTTATACAATGCAAATGTATCATGTTACAAATTGCGGGTACTAAACAACTTTAATCCTTACAACTATTCAAGGGATGATAATTTCATGTTAGTTTGGTTCTAAATTAACCCAAATTCATATACTGATTAATTGGTTTGCTTAATTATTATTAATACTGTACAATAATACTATTATTCTTTTTAAAAATTATAATTCCAATATTTTAATGATATCGAATAAAAGAAAAATATTATGTAAAAATAAAGTACAGGTATCAGCAAATTCACATAAACAAGTTAAATTTTATCTTTATCGTTTTATACGAATAAAGTATATTACACTCACTTATACATATAAAGATATTTAGGATTTAACAAAATATTCATAATTGTGTACACAAGTGTGAAGTTTATCCTAAACCTTCCTATTTTTAATTTTTAGGATAGTTTAAATCTTGGTCCTTTCGGATGATGACGAAATATTTGTTATCACATCCGAGATGAGGTATCAGTCTCACCTTTTCCAAATTAATGAGGTACAAATGTTGAATCATTTAATTAAGAGATTCGATTTCAGCATCAGGTTACGTTTATGTAGTTATCAAACTACAAAAATAATGTTTCACCCTTCATGTTTTTAAACGAATTGACCTAGCGAATTAAATTAAAAAATGTAATAATAATTAGTTAAACACTGTCGATGTAAATTTAATTCACCAATTTGCAACCTTTCTTTGCAACGTGTAAATTTTTATTCAAAGCCTTATTTTACATTGTCTAAGTAAAATTGTTATTTCAATTTCGGCTAAGTAAGGAGAACTTTTTGAATTTTTACTTAGCATGGGTAAATAATGTAAAATATCATGTAAGTTTTATAAGTTTAAATTTACTTAGCAGATTAAGTAAAAATCGCATAGATTAATTTTTTCAATGTTGTTAAATCGAAATCGAGTGATAATTATTCATACTGATAAAAAAGTCAACTAGTATCGATTGTAAAAGTATATCTACTTCTTGCGGTAAAAATAAGTAAAAGGTAAAAGATAAGTAAAAGATTGTAAAAGGATCGCTTCTTGCGGTAAAAATAAGCATGTAAACAACATAGATGGCAGTTATATGAAAAAACGAAACACGCAAACTCTAACGTGGATTCTCCACCTGCAATTACCATCTAGTTATACCATTAATTTTCGACCTAGTTGTAAATCGAAACTTGAAATAATATATATTCGCCTTATTATACAAGTCGCTTAATTAGATTGCATGTGATATTTTGACGTTTCTTCATTTGCAATATGGCGTTATCATAATATTTTTTGGTCGTTAGAATTTATTTGTATTTTAAATTTATAACTGAATTAAAATAAATCCCAATTTTTAATTTTATTTTGCTGTTTTGAATTTTGACTATTGCACATATTGACTGACGACCATTTAAAAAAATATTGTTCAACTCACGGTCTAGATGATGAAAGCGGAATGCTTTTTTAATGTCAAATTATGGTAAGTTTACACCATCAGACTCCGTCTTTAAAATTTACATAAAAAGAGAAACTAGATAGTAATTTTAATCAAACGTCTTAAAACCAATATCGAACTGGTCATTCGTAAGATAGAGCCCCAATTAAGTAGAAATGTCAAAGGGTCTAGTTCTGCAAACGTGCTCGTGGTGTTCATATGCCTGAAATTATTTTTTGATGCCTGCATTACATTTCAATAAACATTAAAGTTCCTGTAAAAAAGAATTTGTTGTTTTTAGTGAAAATTTCGGACAAATTTGACCTTCGTAATTTTATTTAGCCAAAACTATCAATTAAATGTAATTTCTATTTAAATCAAAATATAATAGAGTTTATTGTGTGCAAACGCAGTAATATCAAACCTACTAATACCGGGAAAATTAAAGTTTCCTAATTAATTTTTTAAAGCTTTTATTAAGTAGCCCCAGTTTAAAATGACCACAAAGCATATATCAATTAGATATACACTTGTAATAAGGTAAAAAAGATTATTAGAAATGTTATTGATTCTTCGACTTTTAGGCAATAATTTCTTCCAAATAATCTCCGTGCTCAATTAACATTATCCTCTATACGCGTTTGGTTAGATTTTTTTTGTCTGACGTGAACCGGATGAAACCAAAAAATTAGAGTACGAATGTAGAAGTTGCAACTGGAGACACATGAGTATTGCGATCAGTAGTTTTCACACGAGTTGTACTCATATATGAAATATTTAATAACAGAAAACCCAAGTTCATATGTAGAAAAACCAATTTTCAATGAAACGTTTAGAAAACTCTAAAATTTTGACAATCATTATAAATAAACCGTTGAGAAATATAATTACTGCATGAACAGCTGAGCGAACATTTCTCCAATAAATTAAACAATCAAATTATCTAACCAAAGACGAAAGTACTCCTATACGACAAATTCATCGAACTCCAAAATTCATAACAATATTTTTATCGAGTTACCAATATGATTGATAATCACAAGATAACTGGAACTAAACATCAGAAAATCGTTTTGGCAGAACTCTTAAGAATTGACTGAGTGTATAAAGGAAATTTTACAAATTTGTAATTACTATTTTTAGGTTATATACGCGAGTTTACGGAGGAATATAATTGTCAAAATAAGTTAAACTAGCTGGTAAAATTAATTGTCGTTGACGTTCTCACCTCTAAAAGCAGCAATCAAAAGTCCAAATAGAGTTTGATGAAAAAAACTTCTTTACACTCGTACAATATTTCTTTATTTATTTAAAAGTAAAAAACAAAATTTAAATATTTAATTTTTAAATAATAAAAATACAGAAAGAATTCTGGTGTCGACAACACACATACAGAGTAAACACACAGTAGGTTTGTCTTACATTATTGTTTAAAAGGACAATATAAATATTAAAATTAAAAATTAACAACTATCAAGACATTCAAATTCTAAATAGCAGCAGAATTTGACGAGCTGCAGCATGTACAAGTATACAACCAGAATGTGATCAATAAATATTTGATTTTGTCATACTCGTACTTTTCAGAATTTTACAGATCGTCTAAAAAGATCGTTTATGGATTGTAACATCTACCAATGTGTATAGCTGGTGGACAGACTAGACACGGAGGTGCTATTTTTGACAAAACAATATAAATTTTTTGTGTACCCCTCGAAGACCTGCCAGCTAATAGAGTACTTGACATGTGAAACCTACAAGAAAGTAGAAGTCACAAATCTATAGCAAAATTCGAAATATTTACTTATGACACAATCATATCAATAGATGTGAAATAATAAGAAGCTGTATGCACTACAGTGGATTTTTTTTTCTTACCAAATATTAATTGTCTTGGTATGTCTTGTAAAAACAAATTGGATTTTTTTGTTGATTGGAAAGGTAAACATTAAGTCATCATTGAATAAACTTTGGATAATATTCTTCTTTGCATTATTATTATTAATATTATTTTTAATAATTTTGAAGACGACAATAAAATTTATGTCATTGTACTAAAATAGGTAGACAGACAGTCGATGGGAAATTAAACATTTTTAACGAATTTCGATACAAGTCTTGTTATAGTGCGAAGTTAGAAAATTCGTGATCACATTTATGCCACTCACCTTGGTGTTCCAAATACACATACGCTGTGTACATAATATACACACGCGATATATCCCATAAAAATGTCAGATGAACAAATAGTAGGTACATTAGTTAAAAGATCATCTAAATTACAAAATCATGATCAATGATCATTTCCTTTTCCATTTACGTCTAGTTAAGTTAGGTGTTGTTTACGTATATATACGCGATTCTAATGACCATCAAAGAAACAAGAACATCATAAATTTCAAATGTAATTTCCTCCCGCTTATATTTATATCAAAAAAAAAATTATCTTTTGTATTTAAAAAAATTAATTATAATTTTATTACAAGACTGACTAGTGATAAATTTACACCTGCAATTTGTTTTTTTTTCTGTTTTTTTGCAAAATTCCACAAACCGAAAACAATTTATAGGATCAATGACATGCTGATCCTAAAATTTATTTCATTTGTTTTTTGTTTTTTAACTTAATCTCTTGTTTAGTGAAATGGAAACTAAAGGTTGAACCCGCAGGTTTTATTATTTTTGTTATTTTATAATCCAAAACTACTAATTAAAGATCATTTGATCATAGTAATTAGAAAAAAATAAAATACGTTTAAAAAATGTATCCGACTGCCAAGGAGCCATGAAAGTGGAATAGAAATTGTGTACGATTTTTTTTAATGATGATCGTAAAAAAATAAATGCAAGGTGTTTTTTTATGAGTTTTGTTTCGATGGATCGTTGAATTTACTATTTGATAAGAATCTGCTAGAGAATGTTTTAATTTAATTTAATTTTTTTTTTATTATATTTTATAAACATAAAATATACAGAAAATGAAGATTGCGCGTTATGATCGCTGAAAACTTTGTTAATTAGATCATCTCAATATTTCATTTATATATTTTCTGGTTTCTAGACTAACATTAATATTGTATTCGATCGCACTTACCTTGGGATGTAAAAATACTGATCTTATTATACCTTTAAAAACATTTATATAAAATATGTCATGCAGGTGTTTTATACTACATATATTGTATACAAATATACAAAATTCTCATATACGATCTATAAAATAATCAACCCCATATCGCGATTGATAATATTTTATATATTTTTTATAAGGTAAGAAGGGTGATCGTATTTAAGACAACCGCCGTTTCGGTCATTGTCGACAATTATAATATGTTTTAACATCGTACATGTAAAAAACAATAACAATTATTAAAAGATCGAGATCTGAGATAACAATTTTTAGCTTTTACGCACACACACACACACACACACATTCATACAGGAAGAAATACTTAAAATACCATCTGACAATTTTATAAGTGGAAAGATGCAACGGTTTTTAGTATAGATATTTTTCGAATGGACTCAAACTACATATATAGTGGCCAATTAATTCTTTTTTGTTGCGTTTTATATAGACATTTAGGGTGGCCTTGTTATACGATACTTAAAATTCAATTAATACGCTAAGTAAATGCAATTTAGAGAAATGGATCAATTTTTATATGACGTGTTAAATAGGCGAATTGTTATATAATATATAAGGTTATTACCATCGCGCGATCGTATCCATCGTTATAAAATTACTCGCCCAATGATAATGATCGCGGTCACGATCGCATCATATTACCATGACACTCTCTTTTTCAAATCGGGCTCGTCGTTTCATTCATAAAAAATCACGTTCATATTTATCCAAAGCTCACACACGTAAGATTTTGATATGATGATAATATGCGATCATGTATGATCTTTATATTTTTAAGTCTGTCGTCGCGGTTTTTTTGTTAGTTAGATTATTTCATAAACTGAGAAGAAACCATGACCATGGATGATTATTATTATGATTGTTTTATTATTACGATTATCATACACTCTGCGAGTCGCGCGGTACTTTGTGTCTTTTAAGACATTTTTTTATTTTAACTTTTTTAAAGTCATATACATAATTCTCACACTTTTTTACTTTTATTTAAATGATTTTAATCTTAAAAAATTGTATAAGTATTAAAACAAAATGTATAAAATGAGTACGCTCTTACTATGTACCATATAAGATAATTTAAAGTTATGAAGAGTGTAAAAAACTTGATTGCGCGGTGATTCCACTTTCGCTATCATACGAAACATGTAAAATGGTTTTTTATAACTTTTTGAATAATCGCAATAATTATGTAATTTAAGATAAATTAGTTAATTTGTACGTCATTTTAAATCTTAAGTTACGATACGTAAAGTAAAGCAGGTCGGTTGATCGGATGAGTGGGTGTAGTTTGAATACTTAAATTTAACCCTAATTTAGGTTGGATCTTTATTAATCTCTATAAATCGATAGTCGTGAAGCGCGCTTGATACATATAAAATTTCACAATAAATAAAGCAATTTAAAAATAACCTACAAATCAGTTCATTGAGTATTGAATATGTGTGCCCACACTGTCGACGCCATACACGTCAAAAGTAAGACATCCATCACAATAATCTTCCCTATTCATTTAAAATTCCATCCATGACGCATGGAAGGGGAAATAGTTTTTATACTTTGTCATTTGTGTGTTCTTCTGTGATATCATACCTACACTTTAACAATCACAATTATATTTATAAACAAAATAATTAATTAAAAATGCGCAATATAACAAATAAATTTATTAAAATGTCAATTCATTTATTATTTATTTTAAAAATAAAACATAAATTAATATCAAGAAGTGGATTTTGTCTTAAACATGAACGAGAAAAAAATTCCAATGAAATCCATAATCACCCACAATTTTGTCCCAGAAACGACATATAATTCTTAGTCTTCAAATTTATTATTTAATGTAAGAGACAAAAAGATTTTTTATTTTGGGATTATTTAAGACAATTTTTAAGGTGTGAAGCATTCATTCATTTTTCAAATCAGTCAAAATATTACCATTCATCATCATTGTGCGGTTAATAATAAGGCGCGCGCGCGCCTTTACATTTAGACTCATGTGACGTCGATGATCATGATTCTCGTTGAATGGTTGTTGTTCTGCAATGAAAAGAGTTTTGTGGTATATATGATTATTAAGCGTAGATTTTGGATTGCGTCCAATTATTAAATATGTGTGTAACCGCAATTTTGCTGTGGTCCAATATAAAAAGGTCTAGGTCGGAACATCTACTATGGAATCCAATCAATTTTATTAAATTTAAGTTTATTTAGGGCGCCATGTGGAAATTCAAATTGAGAATGGATTTTACCACGTTTGTTTGTCCGTCTACGGTATTTACAATCGAATTTTCACTAACTTTTTGACTTGCTGGAACGCTCAAACTTACAGAATAGCTTAGTGCTCGATAACTGTGAGCAGTATTTTGCCGTCATTATTTTTATCAGGTTCGTCGCTTTTTCGTTATATAGATATCTTTCGTTTTTCAAATTGTTCAAAGTACCGGAAATATATACATTTTTGACATAATTTACGACGTTTTACTTAATTCGTTTTCGTGACTGTTTGTAACTATCAGGATGGCTCTCAATGACAATGCAATATTCAAACATTTATAGCACACAAGTTCTAATAGGAAGTGAGAAATTCACAAAAGTTTAACGGTTACTCGACATTAAAAAGGTCACCTACGCTACACTTAATATAAAGGCTGTGTAAAACATGATTCTTAAAAAGGCTTTTTAACTAGGCAATCGATTTTTATTACTTTGTCCAATGTTCTAATTATTACATCCATTTCGCAAATGACAACACTCGTTTCTGTTTTCAGTACTATAAAAAGATTATTAGAACATAAGACATTTTATAAGCAGCCTCTTCTTATAAGCGGCGATTGGCTTCCTGCTGTAAGTATATACATAACCTCAGTCATTATTGCTGGCGTTTCCTTGGCGTGTTAGGTATATTTTATCAATGCTACTAAGGTTTTTTTTCTATGCAAGTGAGGGAGGTAAGAAATGTTTTTGTCATATTGCTCCCGGTGGTCCCAGTAGCTATGATTAATAACTGAGCATCTTTTAATACGCTTCTCGGGTCAACCCTTATTAATCCAGGGGTCTTGATGGTATGGCTGGATCCCATGACTGCAGACGATTTCGACCGTATTTTCATGTGGTACTATATACATGTCCATTGATTAGGTGTGTGGAGCTTAATCCAATGGTTGGTTGCGTTCATCGTCTTTCTCCGGCCCACTGTGTGGAGGTTTTGATTTCTTTGTATGGATAATTCGCATAGCTCTTGGTTCACAATAGGCAAAATTTTGTATAGGAACATCCTTTGTCATTGTTGCAAAATGTTAATTGCGGTCATATGGCGAGATATTCGGTTGAAGTGATAATTTGCGATTGGCATTCGGTAGAGGTAGAGTAATTTCAATGAATATACTCTGTTACATTACCCTACTGCGAATTAACACGATTTGGTATAAGTGCATGAAACAATGATAATTGCTCTTCTAATTGGCTTGGCGCAAGTATTGGGGTATGTAGTATCCCACGAGTGCATTGTACCCCAGTCAAGCAAGCCCTGTTGTGTATCCTTTAAGTTATCCAGTACTAGGGTTAATTCAAGGCAGCGGGATTGCTTCTTAGTAGCATCTCATTTCTGTGACCAGGTTGCTGAATTTTCATTGCAGCTATTCTAGAATGTCACAGTTTAGTCCAGACAGGTTCTTACAGACCGCTTGTAATTCAATTCATTACAGCTCACAGTGTAGCTTGTAGTTTTATTCCCAATAGTTGCTCATAATGTATTGAATTACCAGAGTCCATTCCATAGTGACAATTTCTAAATTGCCTGCCTTCTCGAAGTAAATGCCTGTTGACTTGTTGAAAGGTATAATTTTAACTTAGGCGCTAAAAAGTTCGAACAGACCACCTCTAGGCGATGACTTGTTATTCTCAGTAGGAGTTGTATTGGCATCATCAGTTGCTACATCCTGCATCGATGAGACTGGCTCCATAGGTAATGTTGCCTTTGAGTCACGATCAATAGGTAGCTTACATAGTTTTGTTATTGGCCGATTGAATGTCGCATCCTTGCTTTTAACTGTTGTAATTCGCAACAAGTTATCCCTTCCGGCATGAGTTTCAAGAATCCGTTCCAATTTCCGGAATTTGATCGAGTAAGAGTTGATTCTCATATCACTCTCTTGAGGTGGAATTTTATGGAGTTTATTGTAGCAAGGCTGCGGCGCTATGTCGTCGGGTAATGTTGTCAAAGCTGCACGGTAAGTTTTTTCATTGCTGTATTTGCTCAAACAAAATAAGTTCCATTGTCGGAAAGTATATCCGCGCACAGTCCTCGCCTGAAGATGAATCTTTTGTAGGTCGCTTTGAATGCTTCCGTTGTTTGGCTGCTCACTATCTCGATGAAGATGGCTCTTGTTGCCATGTATATGAATAGGGTGATGTATTCCTTATAGTTCTTAGATAGAAAGGCATCGTATGGTCGATTCCCGGTTTAGCGAACGGTTTTCCTGGCCTCACTCTTGATGATGGTAAACTGCTCATTAGTTATTCCATGTTCTTCTGTTTGTGGCGAAAGCATGTTATTCATTTTTGTCTGCTGAATTTTCTTGCGATTTCACATGATGCCACCTTTATGTTGGTACTATTTTCTGGATTGTCTATTTGCCAGAAACGTTTTGAAGCGGCTTGGGTCACCTTTGATCCAACATAGTCTTATGGTTGAGCCCGACCAAGCGTGTATTGATATATGCAAGTTTCTGCCGTATGTGTTTCATCAGTTTTGCTAATAATTTAGTGACCAAGAAACAAAAAAAAAACAATTTAGTGACCAACTCTCAATGAAAGATAACTTATCCATTTAGATACTAAGATTTATATAACGGAAGATGGGTTTTTAATGAATTTTCGCAATAAATGGTTACATAAAGATGACAAAATTAAAACGTGACCAACCCAAAATGACAGTCTACGAAACGATTCCGATCGTTGGATTTATGTAGTTATTAGTATTGGTAAACTTTCCAAACCTGAACAGTCCGAATCGTGCAGAAAGGACGAATTTTTAATGAAATTTCGCAATAGATCATCACAGTTGAGCCGTCACATGGGAGACCAATCCTCAATAACAGTTGACCAAACAAATTATTATTATTGCTCAGCTTTCTAGACTCCTAACACTTCGAATTGTGCTTTAATGACCAGTTTTTGACAAGTTTTTGCAAAAATCGTTACAGTTTAATGACCAAATTCTGATTGTTGAATTTTTTAAATTAGTAGTATTGGTCATCTTTCCAGACCCAAACAGTCCGAATATTGAGGAAATGATGAGCTTTTAACGAGTTCTAGCAATAAATCGTGGCGTATAGTGGTGATTAAACGAAAACAACTGATCTATCATCAATAAATACATAAAATAATTAGGATTGGTGTGTCGATTCCTAGACCGGAACAGTCAGAGTCCGGACAGTTGTTTAAAAGATATCGATCGATCGATTTATAAAACTAGTAGTGTTGGTTAACTTTCAAGATCCAAAAAGTCGGAATCGTAACATTTAACGAATTTTCAATGACGAAATAAATCGTTGTATAGGGATGAACAAACGAAAACAACTAGTGACCGACCAATCATCAATAGCAGTTGAATAAACGATTCCGATCGTTGAATTTATAAGATTAGTGGTATTGGTCATCTTTCTAGTGACCAATCCTCAGTGACAGATGATAAAACGTTTCCAATTTTTAGATTCATGAAAATATTAGGATTATCCAGAGTCAAATATTTTCTGTCACTCCAGCACTTAATTGCTGCCAAGTTATGATTTATACAAAAATTTTTAATTGATTTCATTTTTATGTCTTTCAATTTAGGTGCTAATTGTATATTCCAATTGGATTTATTAATCGTTGAACTTAGTTTTATATTTAGATTTTTCTCAATAAAAAATTACCAATTAGTGATTGAACGTCAACCTGTGTTGATCAACGCGATTTTTTTGCAATGGGGTTCTACCCGGGATCATGAAAACTTTTGACCTAGAGATTTTTGCAGGTTTACTATTTGCTATATTGCAGAAATAAAAAAATGTATGTGCGTGCATGTGTGATGTCGTGTAGACTAAATGTCTGTAGGTTGTCCACAGCCCAGACGGTATTATACTTCGTACTTAAGCTTTTCGCATTAATTTGAAGATCCCAAGCCAACGTGGCAGCCTAAATAGGATCTTTTTAGTTTTTAGCTAATATTTTGAAAATAATATTATTTACCAAAAAAATGACAAAGTACTAAAAGAGTTTAAATTAATTTTGCAACCAAATCGACCCAAAACAGTTTAGCAAAATTGAATCGCAAATAGCGATTTCTGACAAAAACTGTTTTTAACAAGAAATTCGACCTCTGTACATCCTAGACGGATTGATTGATCCATTTGAGGTGTTACCATAAACTGGGCGGCCGAAATCGGTCCACCAGAAGTGGCAGCTTCAATAGTTACATTTTTAATAGTTAAATTTTTCACATTAGAAATCTCATGGATCGACCCATGAGTTCTGCAGTCCGACATGAGAGTTTTACTCTTGTCGGTGACAGTGCCTAAATTATAATAAACGTTTAAAGTTATGTATGAAAAGGAATCTTATCGAAATTGGCGAATTTATTGAAAATGACAATAGTTGGAAGCAACAGTTTATATTATGTTATAATGCAGAATAGAGCCAACTTTGCAAAGATCTAAGAGAGTTTCCAAGTGTACTCCTATATCTCATCTAACAGAAGATCCATGAGTCATTTGTCCACGTGGCCAACATTCGAGTTCCTTTTACTATATTCGAAAAACGGGAATCGCGAATGCACCACACATGATCACTATGGCAAGTAAAATATTATTTGATTTTAAATTATAAGCTCACATGTCAAAATTTAATACAACAATAATTTCAGGAAAGCACACTAATCAATGTATTTACTTCATTATTTACATGCTAAAAATTACATTTTAACACAAGCAAGAAAAATTTAATTTCATGATATCCGACCTTTTCAAAATATATTGGGCAAACATAAAAATGTTCAAAAAGTTAGCAAAGTTGGTCAAAATATTTTATATAAAATTAAAATAAACGAATGATTAGCGGCAAAACTTTTTTCTACAACTATCTCGTTGTTGGACTAGACCTCCAAAAGTGGTAAAACTGAATGGGATTAACTTAAAATTCGTTGACTCAGTGAATAGCTGATTATTGGAATACGCATATTAAAGCAGCAAAATCCTTGTTTAGGAGTTTGCTTGAAAAAAACTATTTTTACATCCGTAAAAAATTTTAAAAATTCGCAATAAAGAAAACGAGCCCCTAATTATCCTTTTAAATTAAGGTTTGATTTTCATCGCTAATTATGCGCAACCCATATGTTTTAAAAACATTTCAAATTTCAGAGTCATAACCTGTTCTTTTAACATCCCCGTTTAATTATTTAGTTACTCGTGAATTTGGGCCTTTATATGTAAATTTTGGTGCGTAAAGTGAAATTATGTTAATGAATAAAAAATATTTTGTAAACTAAAACAACCAGCATATATAGGGTTAAATACCATAATATTTACATATGCTAATTTGACAAACTTCTTATTTAGAATATATCACGTATAGGTAACAAGCACGCGCGTGTATTACAGGTTGTAGCGCTTTAAAAAAAGCCGTTGTAGTTTGCATACATTTCCCGCTTTCGCTTTTAAAGTCATCTGCTTCTGCCTTTCTGCCAAATTTAAATCACCCAAAATAAAATCCATTAATAAAATTTAACCGTTGCAAAAAATTAAAAATTCGCATTGATACCGATGATCAATAATTTAAATATCAATTGATAAACATAAATTGATTGTATATCCTTTTCTTCCTGAACCTTTAATTTAAATTGTTTATGCATTAGAAACGTTACACAAACTCAAACCAAAACTGTAACGTACTACATGATTGTTTAACCAAAAAAATCTGCAAGGATAATGACAATAAATATTAAAATCATCCGAGACTAGACTGAAGATCCTTATTAAAGGAGTTGTATATAAGCGACAGCGATCGCAAGAAAATCGTGAGAAAAATTTAAATAATTTTACTATACGCAACCCTTTTACTATACATAACAACTTGGTTTAATTCGGTTCGAAAGGTATACACGACGATACAAGTAAATTATATATGCAAAAAATTGATGACCCCCTTTCGATATATCTTCGGAAGTTCTATTCTGCGTCGATCATTCGAATAGTAATACAAGAAAAAAAATAATAAGATGATTTTCTATAGAACTAAAAAAATTTGAAAGGGAAGAAAATTATTATGATCATCCGTTCGGAGAGACAAACGAAAAAAAGGGATGAGTGAATATCATATTTTGTTGTTGTTTTTAGTATTCATTTTGCACGAAGACAATTTTCTTCAGGGATGATCATGCAATTTTTTTTACTATCTTAAAGGGTTACACAGTTTTTTTTTTAGTTAGTCTACCTGCGTTTGCGCATATTAATTGAAACCGTATATACCCTTCTTTATATGTTTAGTCGGAGCCGTGCATACATATGCGATAGTAGATCATTCAAATGCAAATGAAAATTTTCACATGAAAATTTATTTAAATTTATTTAAAAATAAAAATTTTAATTTAGGGTGGTTTAGAATTTATAGTTTATTTATTATTATGATTATCACAGGTAGAAAAAAAATCTAATAGTAACATCCCTTAAACTATCAATTGATTTAGAAAATGTGTACGAGGAACACTTGCACTTTTCGATAATTTATGCGTAAATTTTTATTAATCGAACTTTGTGATATAAAAAAAGGGTTGCGATTAGAGCACGGTGCTGTCTCTAAAAGTATGGGAATTTTTTCAAAATTCGAATATTGCGATTTGCGATTATTATTTAAATATAAAAAGGATGATATATTAGTTTTGGGTATAAGTATTTTTTTTTTGCATATAATTTTCTATCCTAGATCACGATATTGTGTAATATAGGTACATAAGCAAAGGTACCTATGTACGAAAAGGGTTACTTTTCATTTGATTTCTTTCGATATATGTCATCATCATAATAACCATCATCCCTTTCCTTTTATTTTTATGCAAATTGCCAACTAAATATATAAAATTATTATTTTTCGTCTATATACGAGTACGAGCATGGTAGTTCGATTTCTAAAGACTTTCGATTTCCGTTGAAGAATATTTTAACGAACTTTTTTTTGTTTATTGATTATTGGATTCGAGGAAAGTTCTTATTACGGCTGTCTAAAGAAGGAAAGTGAATTGAAATAGAATTAGGATTTATTTCGTGTATTTTTTGTAATTCGAGTACGATAAACTAATTTGCATAAATTTCTTTAATGAAATTTAACACTTTGGTAATGATTTTCCATTCAAATCGAATTCTAAGGTGATTAATTTTACTTTTTACTACAATATGTAACTAAAATTTGGTGTACATACAATACAGAGGTCATATACAGATGTTGTGAAGTTCATGTGCTTAATGGACCTTCAAAAATACAAAATAATAAATCATTGCAGAATTTTATTTAAATTTTCTAGAAACTCCGAATAACTTTTTATTATTATTCTTAAATAGCCAACTTACTACCATTAAAATCACGCTAGCAGAAAATCGGTATAATTCTTAAATAAATCGCGCATAAACTATATTATATCTAACATGCACATTGTTATAAATACCTGCAACCTGTGTTTTGGAAACAATTTATACACGCATAATCGCACAATCCACGAGATAAAGCAACTTTTCGGATGCAGCGATATCCATTAAATTTATTAAATCAACCGAGCTATCTAGAAGGGTCACGTTGCAAGTTTCACACAACTTCTTATGATAAATAAAGCATTCCAGCAACAACCAGACGGTGTCCGTCGTAGTTGAAGATCTGGACTGCGTTGGAGTTGGGGTTTAGAACTAGACCTAAGTAAGGGATGTCGATGAGATACTTGAGTAAAATAAATGTTCTATAGCGTGATTTTCTGAATGCTGGAAGTTTTTAAATAGTATGGACGAGGTTGACCTTATCATAATATTTTTCTAAGACTATTCTCAGATAAAAATTTTATTTTAGTGGATTTGTTTGGGTGCAAATAAATACGTTCGCTATATACTAGTGGATTGATAATTTCGTTAAAAATATGTTAGATAAAACCGAGAGCCAGCGATCAACAATCTAGGGTCTATCTGTTGATAGTTGTGGTGATGTGAAAGCTTTTGCTATGGTGGACTGATTAGAATCGATTTCATCTGTACATGATGGTTTCCTCGATTTTACATTTCGGAACAAATCCTATTTTCAATCAATGGATGATGGAGGATATGATGTAAAGCATCTCAACTTTGACACTAGTTTAAACAAGAAGGCTATTTTAGGTAGTGCCTGTCTATTTAAAAGTGCGGAAAAATAATACTGCCGTATTATTTCAATGACATTCTTACAAATCTTTAGTCAGTAAAGCTATTTCTTTATTGAATCGATATCGATCCTTAATAATCTTCGATGTTAGGCACTTGTTTTTTATTATTTTGGATAATTTCGTTGTGGTCCAATGGGCGATTCGCTTAAATCCAGCATGGCTACCTAGTACTGCGTGTTCACTTGTGGTTTGAACAGGTCGTATGCAGTACGGACAGGAGCAATCGGAGCATCAACCGTCTAATATTATTGTGAAAAAATAATATTTTAAAAATATTTATGGAAAAAACCGACAACTATAGCTTGAGATATTAAGGAAGCAAACATACCACACATGGCACATTACTTAGTAGTAACTTTTCTGTTCTGCCACCATCGGAAATCGAACCTGAGACCCTCGAGTAGCAGCGCAAGTGATCGCATAGCAAGATCACCAGACTTCCACATTTTGACTCCTGGAAGACGTATGAGTCGAAAAACATGGTTGTTCAACGTTTTTTACAAATGGCAGAAAAATTCAAATCCACACAGTTTCATAAAAAAGTAAATAGCCTAATGTAATGACGTGTGCTTGTTACTTAGCCTCTGAACTCTTTACCCCACTGCATTATGAATATGATCAATTAACTCTCATTTTCTAATTATATTTGTCGCGGTCCTTTTGCTCCTTTAATTCTCGTCCCCCGGGCCTGTGAATTTATCGGTACTACTCATATATTACTTAAATAATCGAAAGGACAATTTTAGAACCGCATTTAAGAAAATGTGTAAATTCAGTCAAAATTGTTTTAAAAGATCAGCGCCGATTAAGTCGCAAGTTGACAGCAGCTAATTGTTTCTGTACTAGCTTAACTGGTACTGAAGTTGCTACATCTGTTTAGATAAGTAATGAAAATTTGATTGTCGTACCGAGAAATTTCTTTACATTTTTTGGACGGAACTGTATTTCCAAAAATATTCACTTCTCAGGTTTCCACCTAGCCAAATTTTTGGTACGTATTCTCTTTGCTAAATACAAGCAGCTGGATTTTTTTTAATCCATTACTTGCTGTTTGCTAAACATCACAACTTTTTTCGGCTGACTCTAGTTAATGAGTAAGTCCAAATCTTTTGATGGTTTCTCGCGACACATGCACAGAAAAGTTTTGTTCGGTTCATTTTTGTTTTCATTTTTCCATACATGTAACTAGAGGTAACTAATTCATGCAATATGATTACCCAGAGCTGGAGAAACAAAAACACATTAACGTTTTCCATTGAAAATCAAATTTCCATGGTGTACTCCGATTTAAATAATTTGCATCTTATTTTCTATCGTTTCTATTAATACAAAATTGTTTTAAAGCGATATTTTTGTCGAAGGTGATTTTTCCTGCGATCTAGATAAAACTGAAGACATGTTGAAATAATATTTTAAATCACGGACCAAAACGCCACATTTGCTCTATATTTACAATGAATGCTCTAAAATAGGACCAAACATTAATTGCGTACTCTTCCATTTTCCCATCTATCTGATCTGTATGAGTTATTCTGTAATTTTCCTGCACTGATTTATTAAGACCTGTGGAGCGGAGGAGGTGTTTCGCTGTGATATGGGAGTTTATTGCAAATTAAGCATGATTTGAAATGGTATGTTAAAATTACCAGCCCACCAAATATAATTTTGGAAACTCGCAGCTTAAACTCCTGATACAAAGAATGTTTGAATTCGCTTATTTGAAAACAATTAAATATTTGGCTAAAAAGGGCATTAAACCCGAATATAGTATCAATTTTAATTTCAAGAGCCAGTGTTACTTACGGCATCCTAGTTTGACCACCAGGTCTACCTGATGATATAAGCCAGAGGAATAGAGATGGTAAAAATTTATTCTCGGCCTTCTTCTAAGGCCCGCAAAAGAAGTTTGAGTATACCAAACGTGGCTATTTCAGAGTAAAGTGTTTAAACTCTGTCTTTTATTAACAATCTGCGTATGGAAATGCAATAACTCAATAGTTCTCCGCCTGCTGTTTTCAAATCCTTAATTATGTTAATGTTCCGAGCAATTTCTAAATTCGCCAGGGCTATCTAGTATTTTTTCTGAGCCTAAGATTTTCTCGATGCACCCGACATTGTAAAAATTTGATTAAAATTGTGTTTTTGCAATTTCACTCAACATAATATCAGTTTCTACAGGATCAATTTTATGTTTTCCATGTGCATTTTGGCATTTTGGACATGGTTGTAAAGACGTCTATTTAATCGGGTTTCTGTTTAGGCCTTTGGTCATTTTCGAGAATTGTATAGTTAACATTTCTAATGTTAACTGATCAGCGTGAAAAACAGTGAACCGGAATTAAAATGGTCTGAATTTGATATATTATTTGAACAGTCGCCTGCTGCCAAATAATTGGCTTCTATAACCAATTCTATTCTCAGTTAAAGTTCCCCGCCTAATAAATCTTAAGTGCTGTTATAGAGGTACCACAGGTACAAATTTGTTTATCGACTATTCTATTGCAACCACTACTATGATGACTTTATTGGTCATAATCTTTTTGCAGGCTTATATATGGTTTAGTATTGAATGGCCATCGTCACTTTTCAAGATACCTACCAAAACGAAGTATACCACTTCCCCTCCCTCGCTTTATTTTTATATGTTGTCGGAATGATGTATGTCCGATCCATTTAATGGAAAACTCCTCCGCCGACCTTAGTTCCTCTATAGTGTTGAACGAGGTGTAGTATATTACTATTTGAACAAAATATTAACTACATCACGTGGTTTGGGTGGTTTTTCCATTTGGAATATAAATAGTTTGATTAAATAAACAAAATTAGGATTCAATTGACCATATGACAATTATCAATAGAGTTTTTTCAATTTATAGATCAGTTTTCTTACCAGTTAATAGATGGTATGTATAGAGCGAGATCAGAAGAATTTTATGTCTATGAAATTCTCTGTCAGATTTGTGCATTCACCTAGCAAAACATTTTGTCCATATCACCCACCAATAACGTTTTTCTAATTGTGAGTGGAATATTGATTTGATTTTGATGAAGTTTTCGGCGTGATAATAAATTATCGTTTAGTGATTTCCCACGGAACTTGACTTAGCTGATTCATCGTATCGTGGCGACTACTACGGTTTAGAATACTATGAATGACTGCAGCTCAATTATTAAAAGTATCTTTTTAATATGGATAACAAACAATTATCAACCTGGGAAAACTCTAAGATAACAGTTCTTTCTCGAAAACCATATAGATGTTTTAAAATTAATCTAATTTTTTGTAGGAAGTCCAATACCCGGGAATTAACGCACTGGGTTCGTCAGATTCATCACCTTTGAATAGTGAAATCATGGTAACTTTTAACTAAGGAAATTGACATCAAATAAGTAAATTTTCTGACCACGAAAATACTTATACAGTCACTTAATGTATGCAATACTGAATACGTTTAATAGTCTACCGGTCAATGTGAAAAAAAATGCAGATAAGCTGCTTGCTTTCGGAGATCTGGGTATATGAGGACGAAATCACGAGATTCAGTCTGGAGAATGATAATCTGTTTGCCGGGTTCAATGGTGCTGAATTTTGCTGAATTACAGATCTGGTGGTGTGGCAATATGCACTATAGGAACGATTTGAATTGTAAACATATCAAGCTCGACTTTAATACTTGTGATGCTACATGCATTTCCTTTATGTTAGGGTCAAAACTAGTATATGCCTTCTGCATCTACAGACTAAATTCCTTCAACATTTCCAATTTCATTGAATATGTTTATTGGAATTCAATATGATTTTAGCTGATATAACAAACTCTAATATAGTAATTATGGGCGACTCTAATATAGATTTTTTATTAAAGCATACTGATGTCGACAATTTACTAGAGGTGCTGCCAGTTAATGGCTTTGATGTTCTTGTGTCTGAACCTACCAGGATTTTTAAATCTTCAGCAACCTGTATCGATAACGTTCTCTGTAGATTTGATCAAAGGTATTTCGGAAGTCCCTCATGCAATGTTTTAGAATTGGGCATATCAGATTGGAGAATTGGTGCGATGTTTATAGCCAATTTAGTGGTGTCACTTACTTTTGATTATTTTCTAAATATTCTAAATGGTCATCTTAGTAGTTGCACAAAAACTTCCTCTAAAGCTGGAAAAGCAGCTTAGCTTAGGTCTTGGATGTCTGATCTCCTATTAAATAATATATGCAAGAGAAATGATTTATGCCTGCTTGCAAGGAAAAATCCTACTGACAAAAGGCTTGCTAAGAATAGTCGCAAACTATATGACAACGTTAATGCCAAAATAAGTCAAAGTAAAAAGCAGTACTATGCCCGGAAAAACTGGCAGTCAGTAAATGAATTGATACATAGGCACCCCGAGTCTGCTGAAATTAAAGAATTAAATTGTAAGTCGGGTGGTGTGATCTCTGATTTAAGTGCCATTGCTAATGAGTTTAACAATTTCTTCGTGCGAGTAGGTGAATTCAGTTGTTCGCCTGTTACTTTGGATGAGTCGGTAAACCATAGATTGGTGACAGAAAACTACGATACGACGAAACGATTTTATTGTTTCCCGAACTTCCCGGATGAATTATATGAAATTACCAATTCGCTTAAAAATAATTCATCGCCTGGATTAGATGGTGTTTCGAATGTATTAGTTAAGAAGATGGCTTGTTATCTTGTATGGATGTCTTAAGTTTCATCATGCATTTAAGTGACAATACAGGGACTTTTCCGTTAGCCATAAAGCGAGCTGTAGTTATCCCAATTTAAAAAAAAATAACATAAATCTAGTTTGGATAACTACCGACCAATATCGCTTCTTTCAATATTTTCCAAAATCTTTGAAAATACCATGAAAAGTAGGACGGTACATTTTCTGAATAAAAATAATTTTCTCTCTCCGCTGCAATTCGAGTTTAGGAAAAATAAGAACACGGTACAAGCTATTTTAACAGTTCTGGAACAAATAAGTGGGAGCATTGATTTAGGGCTGAAGTTATCTGGTCTGTTTGTCGATAGAACTAAAGCTTTTGATAGAGTAGACCATCCGATTCTCATAAGGAAACTTTATTGTTATGGCTTCTATATTCCATCAATAGCTGGATTTGTAGATACCTATCTGATCGATCACAAGTAGTGCGTGTCAATCACCAACTGAGCGAAGAACTGCCAATTACGGCAGGAGTTCCTCAGGGATTGGTGTTGGAACCTCTGTTATTCCTTGTTTACGTGAATTTTATTTTTCAACGCTCCTTCTCAAATAGTTTAACATGCGGGGATCGAACACGATTTAGATTTACTGGCGGAATGGCTTAAAAAAGCTCAGAACTTACTTTTGAGTTAGAAAACCAAAATAGTACATTTTAGGGGAAAAATATGAAATGAAATTAGATATTTAGGTATTTTGAGCTTGAAGGCTTGAAACATAAGCTATTATTAGTATCGAAGAAGATGTATGTCTTACGCCTCTTTTGTCCGTTATACCTACGTAGGTTAGTTTATTATGCCCTAGTTGATACTATTCTTCTTTACGGGCTGGTGTGTTGAGGAGATGCCTGTAAAACATTAATGCGTTCGCGTTTGGTTCGACAAAAACATATTATCCGCTTAATGACTATTCACGATGCGCTATATCCTTCTTGTCCTATCTTTCGGGCTCTAGACATCCTGCCACCGCGATACATGATTGTTTTGAAGGTCTTAAAGATTTTCTATATTAAGAGTGGAAATAACTTTGACTCTTGTTCTGGCTAAGGTCTTCGATTGAACTCGCAATTCATAAAACATAACTCAACATCTAAACTGGAGGTTAGATTTTCATAGGCATTTGTTCTATGTGGTTTCACCTATCATCTTCAATAATTTACCGATTGAAATTAGAATGCCTGGGAGCCTCTCGGTCTTTTCTAAAGCCCTTAAACAGTATTTAAGCTCTAAGAGCCAATGGTACAATTATATTACCATACTTTGCCTTTTGTAATACATGTATATTTTGTAAAATGGTTAAAATAAAGTTGGTTAAAATAACAAACACTGGTGAACCGTGTTATACGCAGTCACACAAAACTCTTATCCCGCTACATGATCGCCAATAAATTTTATCTTTTAAAACAACTTTGTATTGCATTTGGAATGAAATGGCTGGATGACCATTAATATCATATTATGACTTACTAAGTGACTTACTTATGACTTATAAAACTCTTACAAATATCAACAACAAAACCCGAAACGCTTCAAAACCATGTTTTGGTGTGCTTCAAGTTTCTAGTAAAACACTTTTAATAATGAACTCTTCAGCGGAACAAGAATACCAACAGAAATCCAAGTACTAATGAGAAAGAAATTTCACCAACAATAATATACACTCTAAGTACACTACACAAGACACTGAATGATAACTCCATAAAGTTAACTGAATACTAAATTTAAAATACGCGGGAATAATACTCCGTCTGTAATTACTTTTCTAAAAAATCTAAATTGTAAAAATTGGTTTCATTTTTGTAATCGTCAAAAAAACTGATCCGGTGTGTGGTCGAAAGCTGACAATTCAGCAAATAAATTTAAACCTTTAGATCGAAGACTTCTTTTGTTTCCAAACAATAGTATTAATTGTTGAACTAAGCTGTGAGAAGTCTTTCAAAACGACTTATCTACCATCATTTCAAGACCTTATCTTTGGACAAACGGATTCGCATCTTCATATTTCGTTCTCTGTAGTACTCACTAATCTCAATAAATAAGAAAACATTTCTATAAATATTTTTCAGCATTGCCTGTAAGATTATTTTAATTAAATAACTTGATTTAATCAAATCGAAAAAAACTTCTTCAACATGTACTCGTAGCTGCTAACAAATATTTTGAACGATTATCGCGAAAGTCTCGACCTATAAAAATTCATATCGAGCTGAAACTACATTAAGACATTTTCAATTAAATTTTCCACCCCATATATTTAAATTCTGCCATATATACATCGTCGAAACCACCCTTTTCTCAATAACAATGATTTTAACAAAAATAAAATTTATTACAATTTTAGATCATTAAAAAATTTGTCTAAATTAAATTAAATTAAAATATTTATGATTGTCGATTGCGAATAAAAAAATGTTTTCTCCTATTTCTAAATAAAAAAAATGTGAATATTAAATTGAAACCCTTCGAGACAAATACTATTACTACCACTATTATATGATTACAGTTTGTTGTAACGACTGCATTGTGCACAAACAGTATTTGTCTTGGAAATGTTGAAAATTGGGTTGGAAAAAGAACAGGATTCGTAATAGTATGTAATTTAAAATGTCTATTTAAATTACTTTAAGTCAAATTTATGACATTTATGGTTTCTATGGCTCGTACAATACATACACAGGAACCAATCGTATATTGGCAGATGTAAGGCGTATAATTTTGATAACAAATATTGATTCTAACAAGTTTGATTGATATGCGACTAAACTCCATAAAATTGCCCACAAAACATATAAAGTTCGTTAGCGGAAAAAGGGTTTTCAAAACATTTTTTGTCAAATTGCATTTACTTGTTGTTGTTATTTTAAATCAAACAAATCAAAATTAAATATTTTTGTAAGTTTTAATAAATTGAGTAAATATATGTAGGATGAAGCATCCCTCTTGGTTCGGGATATTAACTGTACCACAAAAAGTGTATTATACTACTACACAAATCAAAATCTTGTTAGTTTTGTTCTACATTGTTTGTGTTACATTACAATGCAAAGTCAATAGGAAATGATCACCCTCGCATTGTATTTGTTAATAGAAGTACTAATAATCGTGTGCGGATCCAACCAACCCTTTATAATATATTTTGTATATATGAATCTGTAGCAAAAATGCGTTATGGATTGTAATTTTGGATTAGATTTGATGTTAATCTTAATGAAAACCGCAACTGGAACGAATTCGTTTTTATTTTGATTTTGAAAATATACGCAAGGAATAAAAATTTGAGTCAAGCGAACACTTTTCTAATTGAATTGAAGTTACATTATAATTGTAACTTGATTAAGTTTTTCAGTCGTTGCGTTCGACAATGGTTGCGATGGTATTATAATTCATCATGTATTAAAAAACTCAACATTTTCGATTTCCTATTTAACACAAAATTTATTGTCAACGGAAATTCTATTAATTTCCACATTTGGGTCATTTCGGATGTTTAGAATTTTTTTTTGTTGCTGTTATAAGTTGCGTCATGAAATCAATAAAATTGATAATATGTTCGGTGTGGTACATAAACTATTTTTACGAGCTGGATGAAAAACAAATACCAAAACAATTCACTCAATCATCCAACTAATTCCACATATGACATAATAAAAATTAAAGCACGTAACAAACACCTTGCAATCCCATCATCAGCCGCACGATATACTATCACCACCACAACCAAGAAAACACGCAAAAAAGTAAAATTGTTGTCTTATATTATTATCCACCGTACTCACCCGCATCAGCATCTACGTTCAGCATGGAACAAAACAACATTTCTTGTTGTTCTCCTGTGTATATTTTGGTGTGTTCACATCCAACGCACATAATCTTTTTATGTCACCCAATTTTACACACATCAAAATGACAATATACCACCAACCAAAAAAAAAAAAAATAATAATAATAAAATTACAGGAAATTTTTTCGGAAAATTCCGTAATATAAACGTATAATGGAACCTTCATTCTCGTGTAAAGTCCTTTTCTTATGTACGAGTATATCGAAAAATTTCCTTCCACATATCATCACAAAGTCTTGTACGTATATGAAAAAATTCTTTAACACGATAGAAATGGAAAATGTACGCGGAAAAGGATAACAAAATATAGATAGGGTTTGTTGTACATACATATATGAAGCAAGGGTGCTGGATAAAGTTACATGTATTCAGATTTTCATCTTTTTATGGTACACGCACTATATACACCGAGACTTTTAAGTATAAATTATGGATCTAATATAAAAATCCGTTTTTGATGTGCATGCTGTAATTTTGATATTTTTGTTTGACATAAAAAGGGATACAATTTAGGCTGATATAATATCTATTGTTGGTTTTTTAGCAGCTCTCGCATTCATTGTTCCGGAGACTATTGATGTCATTTAGCAGTCAAAAGGAAGGGTTTAGCTGTATTATTGATTTAAAAGGGGTGTGTATCTTTATGACAACGATATTTCTTTTATGTTTATTGTGGTGACATCTTTCGAAAATAAGTTACACAATAAAATTGATCGTATAAGATTGCAATCGTATTGGATAAGTCTCGCATTCAGAAATAATTGTGTTAAACCACGAGATATTTATAAGTAAAACTAGAAAATTGTTTTTAAGAAAAGTGTATTAGTTGTAAAAAGGAACTGAAGAAGAAATTTATTTTCGAAATCGATCTTCTATTAGGAAGATACAAATAACTATTGTTACTCTAAGGAAACATTTTACAAGTGTTTTATTGAAACAATTTAATTCAATTTTAAAAGTCACAAAGGTTAACAGTAAGGCTAAAAATGGATTTCAATCATTATGTAGCACAAAAATAAAATTAACTTACTGAGAATTTATTACTTTCTTATACGTAAAATAAAGTACACTCTGTCAAAAAGTAACGGGAATTGGTCATTTAAAAAGCCCGCTTAAAGTGATTGTAAAATTTTTTGTCGCTAAGTTGGCACAACTGTGCTCTATCTTGACGTTTGAACGCGATCTGTTATTTAGTTTGTGTGTCAAGTGTAATTTGCGATTTTTATAATTAATAAAAATATCGAACAGAGAATTAGTCTCAATTTTTTTATTGCAAATAGAATGCTGAAAATATTACAGAAGGCTTACTTTAACAAAAAAACGTGCATATGAGTGGTGCAGTGCATTCAAAAGCGGTCGAGATGTTGTGGGAAATTTGCCTCGCTCTGGACGACCTCAACTGAAGTTAACATCAATAAAGTGAAGGAAATGGTGACGGAAAATCGTAATTTAGGTTTGAGAGCAGTTTTGGACGAGGACGCGTGTTTTGGAATTTTCGACGTCATGGGGTCGATAATTGCGGTGATAATTGCTTTTGGCATTGAGAATGTAGATAATTGGCGTAGAGTATGTCGAGAATGAAGATAATTGGCAGACAATTGTAGAATATTATTTCGGTTTATGTTTGTACTTGAACATTATAATAATACATTAGTATTATTGTATATTATAATAAGGCAATGCGTTTATTATAAATTGACCGTATAACTATGACAATGCACTAGCAATGCCCGTATTAAGGATTAGGTTCCACAGTCTATACTACGTTACAAGTTCAACCTAAGTTTCCTGTATGCCTCAAGCTAGTGCATCATATCAAAATTACATGCTTGTGAACTCTACTAGGATTGTCACTCATAGGGCTGCTCCGACAGACACAAACACTACAATTAACATAACCAAGTATTGCTAGAACAATATTCGAGCGTTCAGTGAGGGACAACTAATACAATTGTTTTTCTTTTTGAAAACATTTGTGATTGGAAATTGGTTGTAATGATTTAAAAAAATTTAAACACATTTTATTAAAATTCAATTGAATAATTAAAAACCTAAAAAAAACAAATTTAATATGAATGCCGATAAATTTAGATAAAATACGAAAAGTACCAGAAGCAACAAATCGTACAATAAAAATTGAAGTCGCGCAATTAAAACGGACAAAATCTCAAAATTAGGTATAGACAATTATTCATGACATATTGCAATACAAGGCATTAATAATTTGCGCCACCACAGCTTTGCACATCTGTTCGTATAACTTGATGTCAATGGCAGGTGGAGAGCGTGTCAATGTATAATGAAATGGCAAGTCACATTGCGATTCATCTATGAACTTTACTAAGCATCTCAGAAATATCACGCATTCTAAATAAATTATATTGTATACTAAAATGGTTAACCACTAAACTCACGAATTCACATGTTTCGTGTTACAGAAGCAGTAGGATTAATTACAGAATATATTGAGAGATGGCAGTACAGACATTTTAAATGCATTTTTTTTCGGCCGTGCACTGTATTTATATATAAATTCGAGTAACGAGTAACATAAATCAGTAATAATACGTGCCATTTGTAATAATTATAGTAGGATTTCGAATAAATTCTAACAAACATGATCACTTAAGAGTCGCCATCTAGTAGATTTACCGAAATTTATGTTTAGAAGTCGGAATTTATATATAAAAAAGGCATGCGACTGCATCGCATAACTCGTATATGAATTTTAGCAAAGGGCGGGACTAATATAGATGCATGACATGTCTAAGATGATCAGTATATGACAGGTCACATATCAATCGCAAATATCAATAATTATGCACAATTTTTAGGTACAAATTAACTGTGCAGTATCTGGGTCAGTGCAGCTGAATTATTAATAATTGTTTATCTATAAATTGTACAAACAATTACACTGTGCTTGAATCGTAAACTTTTTTTTGTGACAATCTGGGCACCCAGGGGGTAACCCTAATTCAAGTATGCTGAATTCAATAGTGTTAGTCCCATTTCAAAGTTAGTCCCCATTTTTGCGATATCGGTTTTGACATATTTTGGATTTGAGTCAAAATTTGACAAAATATACACTCATTTTCACGTTGATAGCTCATGAACCATTAAAATTTTCGATTTGCTTCCTTCAGTAACTTTGCCGAACATATCAAGACCGAAAAACCACATCTACATTCACATTTTTGTGTTATTTGTCTTTTTTCTTTTCATTTCGACGAAAAACACATTTTTTATCATTTTTTATCCATTTATTGGATTTAAATCGATTGAAATCGATCGAATAAACATCGTATCGACAAATGTAGATACAATAAAAACTAATTGAAAGAAATTTAAATCGATTCAGTTGATTTTATGGTGATTTTTCTTAACTTTTTTGATTTTAATTTTTTGATTCGTTCATGTCATCTTCAGGATCTTCTTCCTCTTGCAAATTCCAATAAATGTCACCCAAGAGTGCATGTAGTTTTTTCCCGCTGTGCCAATATTCGATCCTTGCCGCTACTTGGTGCAAAAAATGTATTTTTATTGACATTCGAACGTTTATATTATGAAAAGTCGTCAGCATATTTTCAATATATTTGCGCCAATCATCGGATCGATTAATTCCGTGAACATTCTTAATAACTTGTTTTACACATTTCCATGTCACAAGCACTCGTTCACTAAGAGCATTTTCAAATGCATTATCGTTCGTCAAACGACGAATATCTAGTCCATTAAGTATTCCTGTAATAAAAAGCAAGATGCGAAATTAAATTTAGGTCAACACAATTTTTGAAAATTTAAAACTAATTTAATATTGAAAAGTTAGATTGTGCTTGAAATTAAATCTAGACTCATCTTGAATCAAACTTGGATTGGATAGCTAATATTATTTTTAATTAGGCATTACTAATATTTAAAGATTTTGTAATAAACAATAAATGTTGTTTTTGTTTTGTTAATATGATTAATTTTCGACATCGTCTACATTGTTGACATTATGGACGTGAGTTATTTATTGACGTGTAGCGAATTCCGAGTGCACAGCACCGCGATCATCAAAGAAAACAGTCAACATTATTTTCACTCTCGACCGCTCTCGACGTAGTATTTTCGGTTTCGGTTCAGTTGGAAGGCACCATTCCAAAGTTTGTTGACTGGTTTGCATGTTAAATTCGTAAACCCATCTCTCATCACCAGTTATAATGCGTTTTATGAGTGTAGGGTAGGAATTATGAAGAAAAAAGAGGTCGTTCTTAACTAGTCGATCGGCGCAACGCTTTTCATGTCCAAACAATCGTGTACAATGGTACAAACTGATTCGTGAGATGCAGAAAATTCCGCGGCTATCTCTCACAAACTGCGTTGTGCCATATTGTCTACATGGCGTAATTAATACATTGCCCAAAGGTCAGACGGCATTTGAGAGAGGAACTTCGAGGGAAAAGGCCAGGTTTGTGGGAAGAAAACGCATGGATTTTGCACCACGACAACACATGATCTCACAAGGCTATCATTGTGAACGAATTTCTGGCCAAAAACACGAAATATCATCGAACAACCATCGTATTCATCTGATATGGCTCTGGCTGAACGGATACTTCTGGATTTTTTTTTGTAAACAATTATTTAGTTTTCCAAAAAGACACAAATACTTTTGCTTCCCGAAGTCAGTAAGGGTTATACTAGTAGCCCGGTTCTAATAACATTAATACATCGTGTAATGATCAGAGAGATAAAGACGTTTTGCATTTGAAATAGGTACGTGAAACTGAACAAATTACAGATTGTAACGACTATAAAAGGGATTATTTCCTTTTCTGTTTATGAGACGTAGTCGAAACCAACAATGTAAATTAATTATTCTCCTGGTGATATAACACCCAAAATAAAAATAGTTTCTTTTTTAAAAACTATTATTATCATCATACCAACCCTCACGTAAAATATTTTACAATGTGTAAAAATTTATTACAGCTCACACACACTCAAAAATATACTAACTAATAATAAAAAAAAAATTCTAATTGTAATTTTATTTTAATTTACAATTAAATTAGAGGCACGCACATTACACAGAGAAAAAGACTTGTTAGAAACCATAATACTGTGCGTATATCCGAATGTAGTGTATGGAATAGTTAAATTAGTTCATTAAAATTTATTATCATTATTAATTTAGTTAAAGTTTTTTGAGTTTATATTCAAAATATATTACAAAATAATAATATTTTTTCTAATCATAAAATAAAAGTGGTAATAGTAACTAGAATATCATTATTATTAATTTAAATGACACGTTTATAGGTTGTCTTACTATGCTATTGTCACACTAAGCAGAATACGGTGAAGTGTTGTTGTTTCTAACTTTGTTACAAAATTAAGATTTGTGTAGGAGAGGATGGAATAAAAAAAATAGTTAATAAATAATAAATAGATAATAATAATTATTTAATTAAATTTTCTATTATTTATTGTGTTACAAAACTAACAATTATTTATTGTACTCGTTTATATCAACGTATACGCCAAGTATCTGGAGTTAACTCATTCGAGATGATGGATTTGCGCATGCAAGAATAATTTAGCTAACTGGGAGAGTGTGCAATTAAAATTGGTACTGTGTATTGCAATTACCTTGTGGCGTGGTGTCCTATTTAATTACATATGCACAGACATATGTCTCGAAAGGGTTAACAAATTTCGTTAGCAATAATACGATTTATTATTGAATTTTAAAACAGCAAAAAATCTTCAGAAAAATTTTTAAGGTGCGGCGTTGTTGTTGTCGCTATTATTTAATTAAATATTATTATGTGTGTTGGAAATGATTCAGCTTCCTTCAAACCTAATGAAAGACGTGTGTTGCGTTGTGATAAGTTTCACACTGTAATGAAGTTATACTTGATTTTGCAGCGGTAAGATTGTGCACAGGCGGTGCACTTACCTCCTCGCATAGGTATACGAGCTCACTTGATGGCTAGGCCTAGCATTTATAAGGTTGTTTGTTACTTTTATGGAAATTAAAAATCTGAATGAAAAATAGTTATTTTGTACACGTGACTATATAGAATTCATAAGTTGCCAAAAACAACAGACGTTTCATGTGATCGCTAAATTTTGTTCAAATTATTTTAGTTTAAATTATTTTAGTTTTAGTTTTATACTTACACTGTTATCAATATTCAATTTAGTAGCAAATTGTCTGATATGATATGGTACTGTTTTAACTGATCGGAAAAAATTCATGATTAGACTTTTCGAAAAGTCTGCGTTTCTTGATGGAAAAACTGAAGTGTAATACAAATAAATTGTATCCAATTTTCCAAAGCAAATGAAAGGTTATATGTAAAAATATTTTTAGCCTCGAAATTTTTTCACGGTTCACTGTATCACCGACGCCCGTTATATTTACTTTTGGCGTAAAATGGCCTAATTTACTATACATAAAAAAATATAGTAATCATTAAAAACGCTGATCTCGAGATATTTGGAGATTTATATAATGCAGTCAGTGATATAGCGAGTTATCACCGAAGTCAAAAGAGATATTTTTAAAAATCTCTGTCTGTGTGGTGCCGTGCGGACTAAATGTCTATGTTCTCTCTATATCCCGTAAAATGGGAGATGCAGAAGTAGTAGCTTCCATAGGAGCTTTTTAGTTATCAATGTATACATATTCGTGGTAAAATGAAGTCCGGTGTTGGCCACAAAATATTCAACCCTCAATTTTTCTAAACAATCTCCGAGTGAGTGAGTCTATCTTTATCCTCTCTATATATGAATTGTGACGGTATTATATTGAAGGAAATGAAAGCGTAATATATTCTAATAGCCTGGACAGACTGAGGATTAGCTAAATTGGTTTAGCAAAATTCGCAGTCTGTAAAGGCTATAAGAATAGAATACTACCACTGATTAGTAAAATTGTCTACCGTTAGGCCGTAAAAGTTCATAAAATTTGTTTCATTTTACCAATATCTCAAAATCTCAAATTGGTAATAATCCAACTTTGCCCATATTCGGTTAAGGACTATTTTTAAAATCTACCTAATTTTCAGTTATACTAATCGATTTGAACGAAAAATTAATAATTTTTGCATTAAAAAAGAAAATAACGAAAAAAATGTCGAAAACTCAAGGCCACCATCGTTTATTTCAAAAACGAGGTCAACGACGTATTTTTGTGCGTATTTTTCAAAGAGATTGTAGCTGGTGATTTTGGTTACCAAACATAATATGGTCTCTGGTTAAGGTTTTAACAGAATTCATCAACGGAAATGTGTACTTGCTTCCAAAATCCGAGATGCTCTAGTCTGAGGGTCAAATTAAGCGGATGATCACTACAAAAAAATTATTCATTTGAAAAAAACAGAAAAAAATAATTCAACCCAACCAATATAAATGTAAAAGGTTCACATTATGCGAACAATTCAGCCAAACCAATTAGTGGTCCCTTAGGATGGTTACACCCAATTTAGCATATCTAGTTATTGATTTACCACAAAAAATATAAAACATTTCGTTTTCAAAGAGTTTTTAGTTCAAAATATGATTTTTTTTACTGTATAGGTAGAAAAGAGAAATTAGGGGAAATTTCACTGCACTATGATTTCACTGAATGATTTGATCTTTAATTGTTTTTTTCTAGATAACCATTTCATTTGATCGTTGGCTGATTTATTTTCAATCTTCATAAAAAATGGAAGGGTGAATATGTTGTGGCCAACATCCGACTTTCTTTAACCACGAATGTAAACATTAAAACTGTCTTGTATAATCGAAACTCATTATTCCAGCTTAAATTTCAGAAGCAAACCCTTGTTGAAAATTTAAAAAATATGCATTTTTATTTATGTACAATGAGATCAATTTGGTGGCCATCAAACTTAAATTATTATGTAAGGAATTACGCCACAGCTTAAATTCACCGATAAATGGTGGTACAGACCATTTTATGTGAGTCGTGTAATTACCTAAAAGCGTTTAACAATTCCAAAAAACAAGGATTAGTACGTACGGCACAGTACAACATTTAATCACATAAAATGTATAGGTTACTCTTAGTTCTAGAGCCTCTTGTGACTAGAGGGCTCGAATGAAAAGCTCCATTATTTAAACGCTAATGCGTACCTATCAGGAGAAAGTTTTGTAATTTTTTTTTAAAATGTGTACCACAATTGGATGAAAATGAAAATTTACTGCCCTTTTAGCACAAAATGAGTTGTTCTCCGAAAATCTCGGATTGTTGTTTATACAAACAGAGAAAATCCATATCAGATGAAGAAGTTAGAATTGAGAATAACTAGACCTACGTACATTACTTATTTTTTTGGGTTATTTTTATTTATTCATATAAAATTATTGCAATATACTAACCACATTTCATTTCATAACCTAATTTGCTACTTTGTTACATATTTAGGATAACTCCATTGGTTTCTCCTAAATTTCATCTAATGTTAGTTTTGCCTTACGCTGGCTATAAAGCTAACTTAAACGGTGTTACTGTTTTGCGCCTTCCTATTAATTCACGTTGGCCAAGCAGTTGGCTGACTTCGATGTTTGAGTGATTGTGTCCGTATGGGCTTTGATATCAGCTTATTCAGCATCAGTTTACAATGTGTTGATTTTTCTGTGTTTGAACATGAGCACTTCACAATTCTTTTTATCATGCAACTTACAACGCAGTTTAGCATCTACATTTATTCCTAGGTAGTTTGCTGAGTTAGCATATGTTAATGGGACATTATTTGGTGCCACATGCAACTTTGGATTACTTTAAAAGCCACGCCAAGCAAAACTGTTGCAAGAGCCTTTTCTATATGAACCCCGTTTTCCTATGCAATTGTTCTATTGTGGAATGTCTATCTCGAAATCCATACTGATGTATAAAGATGAGTTCTTTACTTTCAATTAGCGGTTCCATTCGTTTTAATAGGAGACTTTTAAATAGTTTTGACATAGTAGTGATATTGGTCTATAAGACGAAATTTCCTTGGGTGATTTTCCTGGCTTGGATCATAATCATTTCCGCAAATTTTCTGCTATATTTGATTTTCAGAATCTGGGCGGCATTGATTAGGATTTTTAAACCCAATTTTGGGAAGCTGTTTAAGAACTTTTCCTGTTATTAGGTCATCCTGGGGGTTTTTATTAGATTTATTTCTTTAATCACTTCCTCAAGTGAGGTCAAGGTGATTTCTTGATCTTCAGTTTATTCTATTTATGAAACATACCCTCTAGGTGATCAGCTACTGCTTTTGATTCATTGTTTCTGGCTAACTTTCATTGCTTGTTCTTATTGGTGAAATCTGAGTTATTGAGTTTTACAATCGTTTTGTTTCATCCACAATGAATAGTCAGTTTTTTTTTGATATGTTAATGATAATCGTTGGTACAAGTTCATTGATTAATTTTTGTATTTTTGTCCCTTGGTCTATTCTCTCGCTGGGTCAAATTTTTTAAAATATTTTTAAACGTGGGCATCCTCGCATGCTGCCATTTATTCCTGAATTTTTGTTTTTGTGCGACTAGATCACTAATTTTGTAGGGGTAATTTGTTCCTTTTAATATCCTTCTGATTTCGCTTGTAATTACTCCATGAAGTGTGAAGAGTTTTTAGTGATGGTGGTATAAGTAACTCATTGGGAAAGTGCGACGTATCTGGGGCTATTTGGTTGTGTGGGCCCAACAAAGAACTTAATAAATAATGTCGATACGTAATAATGTAAACGATGGTGTGGCTTATGGTTCGATGTACTGTGGTTAAGTAAATTTCATTCAATTTTCCCTCTTTTTCTTGTTTGTTAACATAATTGTGAATAGTTTATATATTTTCAAGTACAGCATATACATTTTCCTTCGGACACTGGCGGCAATTCTTCTTTTGCTTAAAAAAATATTTTACATTTGTGCAAAAAGCAAAGAAAAGTTGCGAAAAATATTCTAAGAGCTCAAAACCCTTAAATAAAACCAAGTTATAAAAGCTCGTTCAATTTTATAATTAAATTTATGATAAACATCTTTGATCACTAGTTCTTGAATAAAAGACTTTCCTGTTCAACCAAGATTACAGAGAATTGAAGACAGATCGCCTATTAAAATGTGGGCATTTAAACAAAATTTGATAAACCCTTTCGGCAGCATTATTGCGGAAGATACGTACGCACTATTGTAAATGCAGTAAAAGCTCTATTAAGCGGTGTGCTTAATGACTTAATGACTTAATTTTCCACCTCACACAAAATATCGCGTAAAATGTAATGTAAATATAAAGACAGGTGGTCCGCAAAACCGTTCCGCGTCGATCATATCATTTTACCGCAAAAATATCAAATACCATTTCAAATGTACAATTAATTTAATTGCAAAATAAAAAACAATATTTTATAATTCGTGAAATGCAAAAAAATACCGAATAAATAATAATTTTATAGCTTATTATCGCCATTTGACATTTAAAATTCAGTTGACGATCATCATCAATTATCAAATGGAATTCCTTTTTTCATTTTTATTATTTATATTTTTATAGTTTTTTAAGAAACAATCCACACCTTGCACGTTTAATTTATAAAAATAAGTTTTAGTCTTCTTATTTCTTTATTTGTGTACAACACACGTATGTATATGCAAGCAATGTACATCTACATGTACACGACAAAAAAACTAACCGACATTGAAATAAAAAAATGGAAACACATGTTGAATATGATCATTTTCAGTAAATATGTGCTATTCAAAGATCATGTATCGGTGATGAAGAAAATTGTCACGGTACACGCAAAAAAAGTTTTTTTTTAGTGACATTCAAATGACATAATTGGGATATGAATAAATGTGTAAACACACCTTTATATGTAATTTTTGAGTTTTTTTTTGTTTTCGATTTTGTACGATCTTTTCCCCAATATAGCAATAAAGAATCGTTCGTAACTTAAACTAAATAAGCATGTTTATTGCATATGTGCGATCAAGAAATGTACGTTAAAAATTCGTTTCGATCAAAATAAGGAGAGACACGATTATTATGTATGTATGTATGTATATAGACGATTTTCTACATGCTTTTTAATTCTGGCTAAAAACCTTTAGTTGTTGGTATACCATTAAATATTAATTTTCGTGACCATAGAAAATCTCAGATACGAGCAAAGTGTTTCCCTTCTTAAATTATATACGCAATACAATAGAATTCGGTGTGACCTAAAAAAGTACCTGGATTCACCTTTTATAAATTCCATAATTACAGCAACAACTGTAATCAAACCGAGAACCATTAATTTCCATATATAATTAGGGAACCCTCCTAGAACGAAAGTAACATGCAAATTTTTTTTTACTCTGATTAATCAACAAATAACACCTTTGGTTTTGATTTTAAATTTATGAAGGACCCCGAAATAAGAAAAAAGGGATTTATGCTTTTCAATTTGTTTGTTTGTGATTTTTTTATTAGAAGGAGAGAGATTGGATAAATGTATGTACGAATAAAACGTTTGTGATTAATTTAATTTTAGTGTAAGTAAGGAGTTTCTGTGCAAGGACTCCTCACGCATACCGGAGAAATGAAATTAGAAATTCTGTAATTTGATTGTGCACGATGAATATAGAAGAGGTGTTGAGATTAAATTATGTAGTATTATTAAATTAGAAGCACAGGTGGTCGTTTTGCACAACGTATTTGATAAATGTTTTTATTAATTTTATTTTTTAAGGTAAGAAAATGAATTACCTAGTGTAAGGAAGTAAGCTGGTATGTTCCCAAACTATAGAATAATTATAATACTTTTTAATTATTCTTTATAAAAAGATTATTTTATTTTGTATACGCACGAAACTGAAGACCCGTACTGCTTTAACCATTCAGATAATATTATTTATGGAATATTACCAAAATAGCAAGTATATCGCCTTTTATAATAAAGCCCAAAAATACTTGAAAGGGCAAGTAATCTGCTATTTAAATCTAAACACCTCAGTACGTGCATCAGGTTTTAACAAAACTATTTCTATAAACTTTTACATTTCGACCAAATGAAACAACCGTTAAAGCTCTGGTGTTTCGATTGGAAGGTGTTGACGATGATCCTTTGTTGGAGTGCACAACTCATGGGACAAGCGATCATCCGTATCGGTTCTACCGGCTAGCATGGTGCTCTACGTAATTTGAACCTACAATTCGATGTCCTTGATTTACGTACTGAGTAACGTAGGACGTGAAAATCGAATCACAAGGAGTTAGGGGTGCTTCGACAGCAAACCAAATTGTAAAGATTGAAGTCAAACTAAAAAACTATATCTGACCCTGACCCATAAATGAGTTTCCTTTATACCACCGATCCACTTACTGAGATTTTCCTTCTTGAGAATATAAAATTACTATTTTCAGATCATTTCTATACTGTGGGAAAAAATCGAAAAGGCAGATAGTGTCTCGACTACTACAGTTACTGCTGAAAAATTTTCCAGGTCAAGTTTCATGTTGGGATTTCGAGAAAATTGATGGGAGTGAAATACACGTGCAAATTTCAAAAATTTGTAGAAACTTAACCTTTAAAGTGTTATGTTTGGTAAAGGTCCTACTTGAATTGGTTTGTCGATGGTTATCGCTGAAAAATTTTCCAGGCCAAGTTTCATGTTGGGAGTTCGGGAAAATTGATCGGAGTGAAATACTCGTGCAAATTTCAAAAATTTGTAGAAACTTAACGTTTAAAGTGTTATGTCTGGAAAAGGTCTTATTTGAATCGGTTTGTCGATGGTTATTGCTGGAAAATTTGTCAGGTCATTTTCATGTTGGGAGTTCGGTAAAATTGATCTGCATTATCGATTTTTTCACTTTCGGCTGGAAACTTTCGGCTAACTTTAACAGGCTATCATTTCTGTGCTTTTTAAAAAGGTCCTTTCCTTTCCTTAGACTTATTTAATTTGGTACCGTTTTGGTACTTTCAATCCTGAATTGAAATTCCTATTCAGCCCTTATTTAAATGTATGATAAAACTTTGTTGGAAAACGGAATTTTCAAGTGAATTAATCGTAAATATTTTATTTCGTTTATGAATTTAGTTTCATACTTCTTTTATGGTTACAAATTGTTTTGTAATTCAAATATTAATTACTTTAACCTTTTGTTTGTGAAATCGAATACTGAGCATTCATAAAGAGCGCGTTCGGCGAAAACATTTTAGCAGCTAATTAGGAAGTGTGGACGTATGCGGCGTACGAAAACTACACAAAAATTTATATTCAACGCACACGATCCAACACTTGTCGGTTAAACATTTGCGGCGAAAATACTTTTGTCGAATGCGTTCGGCACAAATTTTTGTAAATATGGATCCACTTTTATACAAACACGTAAATTTCCGTTATCCATCAAACCAGAACGTCTATGAACAAAAAGGATTCACACTCTGATTAGAATGTCGGTTCAAAGAAGTGTCTGCTGAGAAGGACAAGCACTTCCGATTTCCCATTGATCGGTCTCTCTGATAATTTGGACATTGAGAAATATCGACAGAAATTCCAAAAATCTGAGACTTGACTTGGTGTTGACCAAGTCGACGACAATTAAATCCAAGACCAATTATAGGGTCAGTTTTATCTATATGTACATACTTATTTCCAGAATTAAGCCGCAAATCTATGGACTAAGACAATTAATGTTTTCAGGTGGTAATGTTTTTAGAATGGACTGACGTCTTATAGTGGAACATTCGTAGGTGAAAGGAATGTTTAGGTTGCGTTTTGAAACGTTTAACGCGTTTTGAATCCTCAATAGATTTACAAGGGTATGTTAAATATGGGACAACCAGCAAAATGCGTAATGAGGTCCTGGCATATAGTTTTATTCAGTACTTCAAAAAGTTCATGATCCGGTAAACGTATGTGAAGGTAACCCAGATATTCATCCCAAAAATATTAGGTATAGCACCAGACAACACTAAAGTTATATTTTCATCCCGGTTATAGCAATGGCAAAAATCTAGGAGTTAAAGTAAGGATTGTTTCCTCACGCGTCCAATCCGCTAGATGAAGCCCGTCGGATTATTTTCTCATTTGCAAATTTAAAAAATGGCTTGGTGTTAAAAGAGTGAAACAGTGGACAGTGAAAAGGTGGAATCTGAGTTTTGATCTCTATTTTGAAGAGCTCGACAGTTCTCTCTATAAACAGGGTATCGAAGCTATTGAACATCATGAAAGTGTACAGAACTAATACAGGATTATGTTTTTAGAAATAAAGTTATTTTTCCTCAAAAGCTTTGTATTTTCTTTGTCAGTTTGAGTATTTCTTGGATTACCTTCATAAGTATGATTAAGGGGATGCAATTTTAAATTAAGTTTAAACAGTCATGGAACGGACTAGCCAATTTTAAGCGCTTTTTGTGAAAGTTAATTTAGTGGCATTTATCCACTTATGATTGGAGACATTTACGAGTAACTTGTTGTTAATCCTTAGGTTATATCCGAAAACTAAATTGATAAGTTATCAGAAAGAACTATAAACATACTGGCACTATAGTGGCAGAATACGGAGCTTAGAAAATAAAGGCGAAATGCTGCGATATCTTGTTTTACCATAGATTTTTGGAATTGAGTTTTTTTGAGTTGTAGAGTATTAAAGTAAAAAACACCTCAGCAGACAATCGACGGTTACTAAGAAATTTGGATTCCGAAACTTTTGGTTCTCAGGAGTCAGCTAGCTAAATCAAATCAAATACATAGTAACTAGTTTTTTATCGGAATTTTATTACTTAATAGTTTTCAGAAATCAAAATTCGTGGAAACTAATACTATTAGTTACTACTTGTTATTATGTGATCTACTATCCATAAAAACTTCTAGAGGACCCTACCGTTGTGGATGGAGCGAAAGGCTCCTGTCTGAATGAGGCAATGAATTTCACAGCCTTATGATTTTAAAAATTAGTAGTTACCACTAGTCATGTCATCTACCCACCATACAATTATAATAGTGAAGTATTTCCTAAACTTTCCTAAAAATTTAAATCCGCCATTTTAGTTTCAATGTTTGCGTAAAGCTTCGTATAAACGAGTGAATTATAAATTATATGAAAAAATGCAAATAAGTACGGTGACTAAGTACTTGTAAAGAGGTTAATTTGCATATCGTAGGGTTTTTCCATGCAATTTTCCCAATTTCAGAAACACCGCTACCAAATACTAAGTGCACTTTTGAGTTGTTCTGAAAACTAACACAGATAAACACCATTCTATTGAAAAATCTAGGGACCCCGGGTGTTTTAGAAAATAATAATAAGACCCCGGGTGTTTCTAGAGCCCCTATATTTTTCAATGGAATGGCGTTTATCTGTTAGTTTTGATCCAGAACAACTCAAAAGTGCGCTTAGTATTTGGTAGCGGTGTTTCTGGAATTGAGAAAATTGCCCAGAAAACCCTACGATAAAACACCCGGGCCCCTAGATTTTTCAATTGAATGGCGTTTATCTGTTAGTTTTGACCCAGAACAACTCAAAAGTGCGCTTAGTATTTGGTAGCGGTGTTTCTAGAATTGAGTTAGTCACCGTACTTATTTGTATTTTTTCATATAATTTATAATTTACTCGTATATACTAAGTTTTACGCATACATTGAAAAAAAAAATGGCGGATTTAAATTTTTAGGTAAGTTTATCCTAAATAATGTTAGCTTCACATACATATGATATATTCATAAGGATATGGAAATCTAAAAATATTTCTTAATTTGCTTTTTGTTTTCAATTATACTTATCAGTTTATGAATGTCATTGTTGCTCCTTCGATACTAAAAGTGATGTAAAAGCGAATTACGCAACTGACGCCAGTTACATTTCGGATGCAGCTCTAATAAATGAAGCAACTCCTCTTATGAACTCATTAACGCAATTCATTAATTCTTTCAAACCTATTGTTGTACCGTGGATGAACTAAATTCTGGGGCACTGTTTGATACATCGACTAATGAATTTAAACATATTCAAACCTTAGGCTCACTCTATTTCGCTTACATTCGATCTCAACTAGGATACGCTGTAACAGTCTGGAATCCATACTATGATGTTCAAAATAGTTGAAAGTTATCTAAAGAGGTTTTTGATTTTTTTTACCAATCCATGCAAATGTGGCTCAGTTGTCCCCGTACTGAACAAGACGCACGAATTACAAAATAAGCACCGATGTAAATAGACCACTTGTCTTGGGCGCTGCTTTTATTGGGAACGTTTTGCTAAACTTATCAATTTATCATTTACTTTACCTTTACCAAGCAGGACGACGACGATTTTATTTTAGAAAAGTCTACAAATTTGACTTGAGACATACAAAAAACCAAATACAGAGAAAATATATTTTTTTTGTTAAAAAAATATCCAATAGTCAACACATAAAGCTTGCTTAGGCAATAGTAAAAAAGATGATCAATTTTGTTTAAACTCGAGCACATCGTGTTCACCGGTACGTTGGAAACATAATTTGTCCTATGTTTATTCACTTGAGAAAACTCAGACTCAAGCAACGTCAGTGAATCGATTTCATCCAGTAAGATGTTTCCAGAAGCTCCCTTCTATTTTCCAGGGTTGTCAAATTGTAGGTTCTACATTCAGTGAGGTACTCTCTATGTTACTAAATGAGATAGTTGATAAAGTGAAAAGCCTATTTGAAAGCTACGTGGAGGTATTATATTCCTGTTATGAATAGTTGGTGAATGAGACAGACACAAAGGACTTATAACCTCGGAGATTTGGAAATTAAATTTCCAGCACGTTAGTAAATACACATAATTCTGCTGAAAATACTGGAAGATTTAAAATCGGGATAATCCAGAATTACTTTTCAGGAAATCGTTGAACACTAATGTGTGTATCTGCAAAATATCAAAAGCAGCAATAAGCTCACTACTGTAAACAATGTTGCTGGATATTATTTGGATTGGAAATGAAAATTATATTTTCGTAAACTTCAACAAAATATTTCATTAAAAACTATCAACTATAACAACATAAACGCAAATTGCAGGTACTCGTTAGCCCGTTTAGGTTTGCACCATTTTGCTATGTACTGTTTACGATGGCATTACAGTAGGTTCGAACCTCCGCTTAAAATAGTTAAGCCATTTCCTCGTCACTTCATTTATTCAGATTTTGACATAATTGACAAACATTGATCATGTAACATTTCAAAACTCAAATAACTCAAAACACTAATCATGGTAATCTTACTAAATGGCAATTTGAAAACAAACAGCAGCAGCAGTAATAGAGGAAACCAAAAAACCACAAGTCATGATTTGGGGAACTCATAAGAAAATTTGAAATGAAACATAAGAAAGAATAACACGACGACGCAAAGAAAAGTAAAAACTACATTAAGAGATAATGAAATGATTGAAATATTACATTATAAAGACTGAATTAACCCGCGTATAACAGGTGGCTTAAATTAATTTACCGCAGTTATACTCAAACTGTCAGTACAAAGACTAATGAGCGTAATAATATAATACACATTATGTATCTAACAATGATATTGTATAATTTCGATCAATTGATCATCGCGCATGTATTTTATGTTTATGTTAACATGATCAGTTGTATAAAAGTTGATCGAATTGTGTGTCAATATAATCGTTTCACGACTCATTAAATATTCATGTGCATATAAATACACTGAATTTACATCATAATTACGTATGTCGCACAAATTTATGTACATGACTGACAGGTGTGATAATTTAATCATATTGTGGTGTAAAAATACTTAGTAGTGTGACCAAACTAAAAAACACATACATTTACAAAATAATAAAATTAGGTTGCTTCTGGTAACTGAAAAATTATAGGGAATGGCTCCAAAACCTGCTGCAACAAAACAATTTTGTATACGATCCTGAACTTATACGTATATACGTCTTATTGTCTTATACGCAAACGCATTTATACGTACAAAAATGTTTTTTTAATTTCATATCCAAACCATATTGTTCAAACAGAGAGAAAATATTTATACACAACATGATCTTTAGAGATGATCACACGGCTACTAGCGCAGCGCAGTAAACCGATCAACAAAAGAGCGCAACCAAAAAACAAAGAAGACGATTTTCATGAAAACCCATTGTGTACAAAGATTTTTTGCCTCGGTAGGATCGCGTGGAACAAAAAAAAAATTATTTTTTGCGATCTTGATCTTAACGTTAATTTTTTTTTATTTCTTCTTAGAACTTTTCAATCGTTTAATATACTGAATGAATGAAGATAAAGATTTGCGTTTTTTTTTGCTGTGCGGTTACGAAACGTTTATTATGAAAATTAGTAATGTTTCATGTGATAAGTGATCACCATCATGATCATCATAATATAAAATACTTGAACTAATAATACGTGATCGATACTATAAATGAGGAGTATGTAGCGAGAGGGAAGAACGCAGTGTTGTTTGTGTGTGTGTGTGTGCTTTGATATTTTAGAATTCGTTTTTATACGTTGATTGTGATAAGATTATATACGATCGTAACTTTTGTTGTTGTAGTGTTATAGTGCATTTGTGAAGGATATTATTATGATCGTGATTTTGTTAAATTCATATTTTATTTGTGTGTTTTTTAAGATCAACCGATAATATGTCAGGAAAGAAATAATTTTGCGGCATTTTATGATCTATATACCAAGTTTTTTAAGGTTTTGGATGAAAGATGATGTAAAGTATAAAATCTGTTGGTTGTATATGAGGTAATATGATGCTGAAAGATTGAATGTCAAGAATGAACTTCCTCCCGCGGAACAATATATATTGCATAATTAATTTGCCGACTATCTTCATATATGAAAACTAAATACATTCTAAACCACAAAAGTCCAAAATTCTATTAAACATTTCCTATATATGAGTATATAAAATATAGAATGGTTCAACGATGACTCCGACTACCACAATTTACCGGAATTTAATTTTAATAACTCGGACACAAGCTATCATATCCCTCAATTTTTCTTGAAAACCAACCAAATAAAATAGAAAATTGCAAAATCGGTAATAAATTTTCTACAGTATGTGTATGTGTTTAGTGTAGAGTTGTAGACTGGAGGTAATAAAAATTCAGTAAAAACTTCTGTATGAATCAACAAAAAAATAAAAATTATTATTAGTAGTTGATTAAGATAAAAATGAGAAATCGTCGAGAGAAAAGATGAAAATTGCACAGTAGATTTTTGTAAGATAGTCTTTAGGATGATAGTAATGAAAATAAACAAAATAAAATTATATATATTAGAAAACTATTATCTTGATCATATATATATAAAAGATAAGGAACGGAGTTCTTCGAAAATTATCTTAATTTTTTGCTATGAAAACTACATGAACAAAAATGAAAATTGTTCATGAAATCATGAGTTAAATAAATAATAAATGAAATTGGATTGGATTTTGATTTTGTGGTGTACATAGTTGTTTTGCAACACAGTTACAAAAATATTTATGTCTAATCTAAAAGGTTGTTCTTGATAATTTCATATTTAATTTTCCCTGTTCATGATTTTTCAATATATTTTTTATTGCATTTTATGTTTCATTTATGAATTATTGTATTTTGCCGGCATTAAAAATATATTTAATATTTTCGAGAAACAAGACCGCAACAACAAAATGTAAGTAAATGGAAACAGTAGCTACAGGAGCCCAAAATGTTTTGTAATTTTATTTTATTTATTTTGTTTAAGTTCAAAACCATAAGAAATTGAACAAACATTGATAGCGAAATGTATAAATTATAAGAAAACGAAATATATAAGAAAAAATCTTACAGAAGAAATAATAAAATAAAATCCACAAACACGATCAAGCTATATAAGAGAGATATTCTTCTCTAAGACATGAAGTACTCTGTGTACCAACAGCAACAACAATACAGTTTTTACGTAAATATTAAGAAGAAAAGTAGATTTTATATATTTTTGTTTTGCTTTATTTATTTATTTTTATTCATCATATATTGAAATAAAACAATCCACAAGTAAAAAAAACGAAGAAAACTCTCCACCTCTTCTTAATATGGTAAGATCATGATCGCACTCAAAATTCAATTTTATATTATTGCATATCCACACAAACATTTTTACTGTACTGAAATGAACTGAACACAAATAAAATTCTTCAAAAGCCACCAACAAGAAACTGTGTTTTCTTGTTTCGCGGTATTATAAGTCGGTCATGATGATATTAAATCGAGAGATGACAAATGCGAAAAACGCGAAAAATAACAATCGAAATTGATAAAAAAACGCGAACCAACAAAACTAACAACAAATGGCCATAAGACAAACGAAATAGTTATTGAGAACAATAGAAAATGAAAAGGAAATAACAGAATAAACGTGAGGTACAGTAAAACAAAATAAAAAATCTGCTATTTGTATTCTTCTTATGTCACATAAGAATTATTGTTTGGTTGTCCTTCGCGGAGTTAGACTAGACAAAAAGACTATTTATTTTTAATATGGCTAGTTCCATTTATAATTCTTTAGCAGAAATTGTTGGCGCTTATATATCTAAACCGTCATCCGGTAATCATATTTTACAACATTGTGGTTTTAAAATTTATAGAAATAATCAATTGCTTTCCTATCTCCAACCTTGGCCAGTACCGTGCACATATTCTGAGTGCAAGACAATTATTTCGAAATAATCAACTCTAAATGATAATAAAACCCAATGGGTTCACTGAATGATCAAAATTATTGGACGTGTTCAAGCAAATATTTCTAAATGGACGGTAATTCAATAATTTTAACCAACTATTATTTTGTGTTATTAGTCCTCTAGTTGTATTTTAAAATATTAAACAAATTAACGGTTAATGGATGTATAAGTAGTAACTCAAGTGCCATTTGGTAATCATTTCGGAAATTAACCAACATGAAGTTTCCAGCAAATTTTACACTCTTTAGTGTGTAAAACATGTTTGACTTTCCGTGGTATTTTGCAATCGAGTTTTCAGCAACTTCTTGATTTGCTAGAGCGATCAAATTTAGTGTTCTATGACAATGCAATATTTAACAATTTATAGCACACTGCGAGCATTATTTGACCCACTTCCGCTATGTATGTAATATCAGGTTCGTCGCTTTTTCATTTTATGTATAGGGATTGAGGTCTTTCCTTTTTCAAATTTGTAAGAGTCGGAAACATATAATTTTTTATGTAATTCTATTTTTAGTAGTATAAAATGTGGTTTTTATAATTTTAAAATACGTTATTATTTGCTATAATTTTAGGTGGCATATTACGATTAAGCCGGACAGGATATATTATATTTCGTTCCGAGCAAACGCATTGTACTGGCCGAAAAAATCTTATATTTGATTTTGGAACTTTATATTGTTCCTCATAATATGTTACAGAAGCAAGCTTGTGCCATATCCTCTGCAAAAGTTTAGACAAAGCAAGTAGTTTCTCTATAGATAAAAATAAATTAGAGCCTAAAGCAGCGCCCTTAGGATTCTTGAATTTTCCCTACCCAGACAGGTTGGTCCAGCTCTAAATAGTACCAAAATTATATTTTTATTTGTCATGTTTAAATTATTTATATCATATTTCCCATATTCCATCTATGTTTTATCTTAAATTGAATGTGCAGTTGCAGCCACTCTTAGGCTACCAATCAGGCATATTTGTTCTATTTAAATTAATTACATTTTATTGGTTATCTCAAAACTAGCCCAATGATTTCCCTAACGGTAAACTTCACCTCAAACACACATTTAAATCAAAACAGAAACTTTTTTAAATATGGAATACGTATCTTCTACAAAATAATGTGAACGTTTTAATTTAGTATTAGTTATTCAGGTAAACAACCGTTATTGTAGGATTAAAACGGAAATAATAACTTCAATTATGATTAAAATAAAAAGACATATTTTACCATCTTTCATTTATTACACAGGGCCTCCGGGACTATATTTTAGGTTAGAATTAACTTATTGTAGAGGAGCAGAGGACAGTTCATTGTTATCAGGACAAGTTTCACCGTTCAAGTGGCGCAGTGGTTAAAGCTTCGGCACTTGGACTGGTAGAAACTGGGTTCGGATCTCACCAGAGGCAGAATTCATAGCGAATTTTCTTCATCGATTATGATCGGCGATGTTAATAAACACAACTAAGACCCTCTGTTGGAGTGCAGAATTCAGCGCCGACCCACCGTTCATGTCAATGTACAGGTTGACTGGTAATAGCACACAGGTAATAGTGTGAATGGGTGGTGTGTGCTTGAATGAAAAGGGGGTATTAATTGACCTTCAAAGGACATTAAATCCGCTGGACAATTAATACTATATTTTTAATTTAAAAAAAATATATGGTGGCCGTCTGATGTAATAAGTGTTTACTGATAATAACCGCTTTGGGGCGAAATTTATCCTTTGGAAAATCATTGGAGTGGTTTGGAGATAACCAATGAAATTAAATAAATTTACAATAAATTCTGGTGCAAAAACAATCTAGATATCGTAGCTACATCAAAATTTACGATTATTGTCGTCGGAGATTTCATTAAAAGCCAAACAAACCACTCAATTTTTGAATAAGTCAACTGCAATAAATTCGGGATTTGATTAAATTGTAACAAATTATGGTGTAGGCTTTATTATGGTTGGCTAATTTGGCCGGTGGAGGTTGTAGCACTTAATTAATCCTTAGATAGCTTCATATACGTGTACGTATACGTTAAAGAGATTGCAGTGATTTTTTCCCGAAATCAGTCACTGAACTGTATGTGATTCACGAGAAAAACCAGAATGATCTAAAAGATTTTAAATTAATTGTTTATTAAATGGGAAATGACTATTTTTGATATAAACCGTTTTCAAAAAAAAAAATCTGGCCCTGCACAGCCCAGCCGGATTGACTGATCGTGAGAATGCTTTATATATAACAAAGCTTTTTCCATAAACCGGAGATCTCTAATTCTTCTTCCATAGGAGGTTTTTGTGAATTCCAAATATTTTGAATATTACAGCATTAACGATAAACATGGAAGGGTCACCACCACCCGTCTTTCTTTTAACAGGTTCAAATACACGCCACGCGATTTCTAAAACAAAAAATTAAGCTTACCGTAGGTTTGTTAAAATCCGTCTATTATAATCAAAAATATGATTCCTGCTTAAATTTTAGAAAACCAACAAAATCAAGCCTTTTTGATTCAAAATTTAATCTTTACAATTATATTGAATAGTTTTGTATTTACAAAAAACAACACGGATTTAAAAGATTCATACTCGTATAGTATGAATCTTTCAATTCCGTGTTGTTTTTTGTAAATACAAAACTGTTCAATATAATTACAAAAATTTAAAACACTCCCGTGGAAGCTACCAGCATTTTTGCAACGGATCTCCCAATTAATAGAAAATGTTTAAAAGTTGCATTCCAAATAGTAAATCTGCCTGGTTATAGCCCAGATGTCAAATTTTGGTGAAATAAATTTCTTTTTTATCAAAACTCCTCTTTTTCGGTAAACTTTAAAAATTAATCATTAAAGAAAAATTTCGAATACACCACACTCAATTTCAAAAAACTAAAAATTGAACCTACCGGTTTTGCGATAAAGGTTGTCTTATATGTATAATCAAAAATATTATTCCAAAACAAACCAGGTCAACCCTTGCGAAAAATGTATTCTTTTTTGCAAGAAAGTATAAAGTTTATTTAAAAGCTGCCAAATGTTAGGCAAATGTTTGTATGCTGTACACAAATGTCCACCATATTTCGCATGGATCTCCCAATTTATGGAAAAAGATTTAGTATAAAGTTTTATTCCGAACTTGCAATCCGCCTGGTCTGCAGAGCTGTCAAATTTTGTTTAAATTATTTTTTTATCAAACCTTGTCATTTCCGGTAAAATATAAATACGATCTGAGCTAATTTTGATTGAAATTTAGTCTACAATCTTTTTATTTTTCGTAAAGTTTCGTTTTAAGTTTCGTAAATGATTTATACTTTTCAAAATATTTGCAAAAACCGCAAGCTCCTATGAAAGCTGACACTTATGAAAACAGCTTAATTATAGATTTTCATCCAGATAACAGTTAGTTCGTCTTGGCTGTAGAGAAGCCACAACATTTAGTGAGCACGGGACCACGCATATGAGCACAGAATTAAACAGAGATGTTTGCTTTTAAACCACTTTTTCACCTCGGCAATATAGCGAATGGTCCAGATCAATTTTCTACAATTTAATCAATTAAATTCGACCCCTGCATAGCCCAGACGGATTGATTAGACGGAATGAACTTCGAACTTAAGATTATCCTATAAACTGGGAGATGGAAGTGACAGGCTTCCATTGGAGTTTTTTCTTTTTTTGTAAATATTTTGAAAAATATGATCATTTTTTAATTTTCCCTTGTGTTTGCTAATATTCGATAAGGAGATGAGGAGATATAAAAATATTTTTGAAATTTAATGAAGATCCCTAGGTTCTATTTTTCAATTCATCCGGAGAAAGTGGGATTACCCCAATTATTGAACACCGAGCAAAGGTTGTGATTTTTATTTTGCACACTTTTCGTACACTTGGTCTATGCTTTAATTTAACCTGAGCAGTGTGCTGTCAACAAATATTTACTATTTTTTTGTTCAATACTAACATTTAACACAACAAAAACATTTTACCCTATATACACTGAACTTTGTGAACTCTATACTTACACCGACTATACTCGGCTCTTCAAATTTTACTCTGAAATGAATGTCAGTGTTCGAAGGGTGTGCAAAGTAAAAAACAATTTATTATTCTATCTACACCGGAACAGTTTCCACTGCATTACTCTGTGTACAATATCTAGGGTAAGCCTGCAACTCGGGTTGAATTAATAAATAGACCCACTGAGATTCATTTCATAGTAATCGAGTAGCTATACACAGTGTAAGCACAGTTTATATAGTTATAAAACTGCAGTGTGCACAGTAAAATTCCACAGGTAAAATAAAAAAACAGGGACATTATTTGACAGCGCACTGCCTGCTGCAGGTTGAATTAATAAATAGACCTTTAGTATAATACTTCTACCAAAAACATATTCCCAAAATATGTATAGTGAAAGTAATTTTTGAGAAGACTGGTATAAACTGCCCATTACGAGTATAAACGGAGAGCACTAAATACTACGTAACTTTTTCTGATTTGTAAGTAAGGAACAGTTCCATTTTCTTTTTAATTTGTCGGTTTGATTCGTTTTTCAATAATTGATTATAATAGGTAGGGGAAAAAGTTCGTGGCCTTTTTCCCGGTAGATGGCTTTACCTTCATATATCTCAGTAACGATTGATCGTATCGGGCAATTCTAATGTGTGTTTAAAAGGTGACATTGAAACTTGTACTTTGACATACAAAACATTAAAATCGGTGAAGTGAATAAAAATTACAACATTTTAAACCATAATGAAAAAATTCGATATATTTTACAATTTTATTGCGACAAAGGTAAAAACACGTTTCAGGCTTGCGAAATTTTTTTTCTTGTTTATGGAGAAGGTGCTTTATCAAAATCAGCAGGTAGGAAATGGTTCAAGCGCTTTCGTTCTGGAAATATGGTGTCATAGATGCACCTCGCTCTGCTCGACCAACCGCTAGAAGAGTTGATGATCAGCAGGATGCACCCACCATATAGTTCTGACCATCGGACTACCATTTGTTCCGGTCCATGCAGAACCATCTTAATGGTTTTACATTGAATTCAAAAGAGCGAAAATGAGTTGTCTCGATTTTTCGCCTCTAAACTACCGAAGCTCTACAGTGATAAGATCATGGCTCTACCAGAAAACACAAGATCATCGATCAAAATAGCACATATTTGGTTTAATAAAGTTCATTTGAAATAAGAAAATTCTTTATTTCAATGTTACCCAAAAAAGGCCACGAACTTTTCCCTAACCCTTTATTTTATATTTTATTTTTCAGCGTGGCATAGGTTTAATGTTTCTACGTTAAACAAACAACCTCAATATGTGTGTAAATAAGATTTTTTGTATCTTTTTGTTGCTTTTATTAGCGTTATCCCGACAATGAAAAATTATGGAAATCCCAAAATAAATGGGAAAATAAACGCCAGATCGCAAAAGACAGGTGCTCAAGAAATTTTTTTAAAAAAGCAGTCGTGTCTCGAGTGGTAACAAACGCGACCCCCACGCCCACTTCTTGAGAGTAGTGCGGGGATCAACTTAAAAATTTAAGTAGCTCTATAATGCCAAATTTATCACTTCACTGATTTTCTTTTCACAATAATCTGGAAAAAGAAAAGATCTGATCGGAAAAATGAAAAAACAAATACTAAAAATTTTTCTAGTCTATCCAGTGACGCTTATCTAAACTTCCATTCCCTATTTATATACTACTTTTAGCCTAACCCAGGAATGATAATATACAATATTAAGTTGGCAATTAATTTGAATCAAATTTTTTGCTATTACATTTCGAATAAAACAAAATTCGAGCAGCATTTACGTACTTTGAGGCGTAGAATTTAATTTTGCAATAAAAAATTTGAATTCCTTTTCAAAATTTAAACTTTCCATCCGCCCCAATCTCAGGAGGGACATCGAGTTTGGTATCACTGGATAGCTTTTAAAAAATAAGCATCTGTTTCTCTGTTTTTCATTCAGTGGTTTATTTTTCCTTTTTTGCGGTTTCTATACTTTTTCCTCACCCGATATATGCATCGTGACTTCAATTTATACTTTCCTTACATTTTCAAGAATTGTTGAAAATTTAAATTTAATTTGCAATTATCCCTTTCGCCTCTTTCTCAAATTGAACACATTTAAATGTCCTGCGTTAAATAGCATGTAACCTGTTTTGAAAAGCTTATAAAAACAACGTATTATAAACATTCGATCTATGAGTCCTTGCAGCATAAATTGGGGGGAGAGTGTTTTTTAGAAGTTCATAATTTTAAATTAAAATAGAGCAAAGAAAAACATTTTGAATATTAGTGAAGCAACTAGCTTTATTGGATAGACAATTTAATGCCATTAATGCTTGAATATGATTTCGGCCAAGTGGCGACCGCGGCTTGCGCGTACATGGCGTAATCTGGAGGTTCAATTTTCGATCACTCTCTGCAACAATTGCGGCCGTATCTCGCTAATAACTCACCGAATGTTGTGTTCCAAGTTTTCAATCGTCTCGTGTTTATCAGCATAGATAAGTGACATAACACACATAACACTACACGTAGACAAGTGATCGCCAAAGAAAATAATTTAATGAAGTTAGATCACACAATCAAAGTGGCCAATTAACAGGACCATTACGTGAAATTAGTCTTTCTTTTCATCAAATGTTTCTGTGAGTAAATTAATTGTATTTCGCGCTGTGTGGCATGTGGCATCGCTCCGTTGGATACACATATTAGCAAGATTTATGCCAGCCAATTGGGGTACACAAAGTTAGAAATCATATCTCTATACCGTTCACCGGTGACTGTAACATTCCGCCCATTATCGTTTTTGAAGACATATTAACCATTGATTCCGCCGGCACATAAAGCGCACCGAACAGTGATTTCTCTAGATGTAATGGTATTTCGGCAAAGGCTTGTGGATTATCTTCACTCCAAATCCAACAATTCTGTTTATTAACGTACCCATTCAACCAAAAGCGAGCTTCATCGCTGAACAAAATGTTGTTTGGAAAATCAACATCAATACCAATTTGTACTTTAGCCCATTGGCCGAATTTGCGGCGTCGGAGACATGACCAATTAAATTTACAATCGATCACCAGCCCTAGATAATTCCATTTAGTAACCTTTTCAATCACAAAAGAGTTATAAGTTATTTGGATTCATATTTAACACATTAAGATCGAACAACTTGTTTTCAAATATTATGTATTTCGTTTTTTCGTTGTTTAGAAGTAGTTGATTGGTATTAAACCACTTACCTAGCGTTCCTAAATCAGTTTGTATTTTAAATAGCAGAGGTTCTAAGGTTTTGGCTTCATAAGCAACAACAGCTTCGTTCGCATAAAATTGTATTCTTGTCTCTAGGCTAATGTGAACAATATCATTAACAAAAATTATGAATACCGTGGGTCCTAGTATCGAGCCCTGAGGAACTGCAAGCTTCAGCAGTATTTCATTACTTTTACTCTGTTCTAGTTTAACAATCTGCCTTCTGTTGCGTAGATAACTTTCAAACAATTTTAGTTGTATGTTGGTAAGCCCATACTTTTTAATTTAAATAGTAGAATGTCAAGATGTACCATATCAAAGGCATTTCGAATATGTAGAAATAGACAGGCACATAATACACTCGGCTGTGGTGTTGGAGGTACCCTAAAGCCGATATGCCATTTATTTATTACAGTATTTAGTTCTAAGAACTGATTTAGTTTAAGTAATATAATTTTTTTAGAGCGCTAATTATAGATATATCTATTACACTTCCAGCTTTATGAATCGGAAGTACTTTGCCTATTTTACAGATATCTGGAAATATGCCCATCCGGAAAGAGTCATTTACATCTAAAGCCAGCGATGGAGATATTTTTAGGCCGATATGAACTAACAACTTATATCTGAAACGTGCAGTTGGAGCTCAACCTGTTAGAATAATCTCGTTATAAAGCATAATACTTGGTAACTCATGTAAATGTACAAAGATCCGCAGAGAGAAACAATTTAGAATTAATTCCATTATAAATGACATAATCAATTTTAAATTAAAACGAATTATTAAATAATTTTTAATTGATGATTTTAAACTATATGTCTGGCTGATTAGCCTTGAGTTAAAAGGAATCCACCCTACAAATTTTTCAATATAATAGGTGACTTACTAAACTATTAGATATAGTTACGGGGTAAATTGCAACGAGTAATGCGACAACAACTTTAACATCAACGTCAAGTAACCGTATCTAAGCACTATATCTATGCTACTCGCACGACTACTGAACTAGTTTGTGCTATCTTTAAGTAAACTATATAAGTAAACGGGTAAAAGAATATACACTCGTATATCTGTTTAGCAATAAATAAAATTTTAGCATCATTTAATTCGTTTCATTTGCCATCATCCAATCCTCATCATCGCATCATCATCACAATATTATAGAAATTTGATCGCAATCATCGTACCTTAAACTAATACTTGAATGCAAAGTTATACTCTTGTCTTTATTATATGTTGAATTAAATTTAGGATATAAACGAAGTAAATTCTTTTTTCGTGTCAACCCCAAACTGTAGCACTCGACAGTAAAATAGTGTATAGTTTGTCAAACCCCTTTATCGTTGCTGTTTTATACGAGTATTGCTTGAATATTGAGTAAAGTAAATGTTAGCAGTTTCATTTTTGGACACTTGTCACCTAATCATCTAATTGTTTTTGCCAGAGGTGGAGATGGTTATATACGATGTTCCAGTATATATATTATCCACAGTTTAATCGACGTCTTTCGTTTCAAAAAAAAATCATCCCCAAAATAATAAAACGGAATCTAATAAGATGACTGTATGTAGATATAAAAGGGTGCGACATTTCAAAGTTTTTTGTTTTCGTTTTTACATTTCACAACTCTGATAGTTTTTTTTTTGCTTCTTAAAGAAAAGATTCTAAAAAACTGATAACAACAAAAAAAGGACATAAAAAATTCAAACATATACGAATGTGTACAGTGGAAGGTGAAATGGAAGGATATGTTTTTCAAGCAAAAATAACAAACATAGAATCAAATAGGTGGACATTAAATGGGGCCATATGTATGTATATCGATATAATGTTTGTACATACCAAATAATAGAGTAGATTTCGTACAATTTCTTGTTATTGTTGTTGCTGTAAAAAAGGAAAACTTTTCATCCCCGACTACACACATATATACTCGTAGCATACACAAAAACTAGAATAATTTCAATGCGATTGTCGAAAAAGGATAACGAAGTTTTCTTGATGTGTATAATAAGAATAATACAAGGATTTTTTGTTTTCTTTATTTTCTAATTTTTTCTGATTTGAATTTGTTTAAGAATGATGTGTAGTTTTTTTTCTAATCAAAAACATTTTTTTGTTGTTGTTGCTTTATTCACATAATGTTTAAGGGATGGTTATGCTCTTGTTTGACAATAGAACGAAATGAAATTCTCTATTCAAATTTTTGTATGTACGTGTATGTATAATAGGGAGACAAGTTGGGTATGGAATTTTCATTGCTAATAATCGAAATAGGCACAATTTGATTGTGTACTCGATTCTGAGACGACGGATAACAAACAAATTACGGGATTCGCTTCGCTATTTTCAGATTCTCATCTTATAATAATCAGAATAAAGTAAAATGAAAATGATTACTCGTAGCTCCAGCTTTATATTTACAAGCTGCGATCTAAATTATAATTTTAATTTACATCGGCAACAAACCACATTGGCAGTATAACAAGATAGGTATCCTTGATAATTAAACATATATAAGGAATTTACCTCTACAATGTAAGAAACTACCTTAACATATTCCTTATCTCTCAAATCGCACAAGTGGTGTAGTAGAGCGCACACACACACAAAAAAGCAACTAATCCACACGCAAGTGTACTAAAAGCACAAAGTCTCAAAAGCAATAATATCATTTTGTGTTTTATAATACTATTATGTGCTTTTATTACTTGCCATATTAATATCCTTAATAAATTTTACACATTATAAAATAAAACAATAAAATATGTATGTATAGCTAGTGAAACGAAAACAAAAGAAAAAAACTTGATATCCTTCATCCTTTTTTACGAATATCGTTAATATACGGAATGATAAGAATATGAAATTTACATATGATGATCATGATGATTGTTATCAGTAACACTATCTGTTATTTAAATTATAATAAAAGGATACATAAAACTATTATAGTTATAGTACAGGATAAGTTAAAAATATACGAACTCAACAACGAAAAAATGGATAAGGAAGGATAACAATTTCGTTTTCCTGTTATGTCAGAATTTCCTATTTAATTTTTATGTCCTTATCAATACAACAATCATAATATTTTATGAAGATAAGATGATTGATAAAATTTTAATAAAATAGGAAAACGGATATAAGGATATTTTAAGGGTAATAATAATAATAAAATGTTACAATTATATTTTTGAATATATTTGTACACCATAGACACATGTTCATAGTGAAAATGATGATGAAAACGATTTTATTATGGTACGTTAACTGCCGAGTTATGATACGAATATTCCCGTTAACCCCTTCTTTAATTTTCCATATTTATAGATGTAGGTAACAGAAAGGATTCGTATATTACATATTCTATAATAATTTTAGAATTACATGTGGTTTTGTTTGTACACATATTTTTATTTGAACAATGCCAATGGGAACTATTACCTACATTCATCGGAACATCGTTCTTTGTGTGTTCACATATTTTCGAAGCCTTGTTCCTTACAATATTATAGGATATTTTCTGAATATATGTTTGTATTATTTTTAATAAAATTTGGCAAAAAATGTGTAACACAGAACAACATGATACAATATAATATTTTGTATTTCGTAACATTTTAATCAAACAAAACCAATTACAATGTCTTCGGTTGAATTAAATTGATAAGAATATGTTAAGATAAAAATTATAATATTTTGTCATAAACTCTAAGGATTTATTTGTGTATTAGTAAAATTTAATAAAATATTTTGAAATTAATTGAATTGTTTCGTTTATTTGCAAGAAACCTCCCAAAGTATAAATATCTTTCCTTATGCTACCTCATTTTAGATAATTCCTTTGCTTTGCTGCTATTTGTATCGAAATAGTCATTTCACTTCTAAATGGACCCACCGTAATAGTGATAAGTTTTCGGGACTATAAATGATGAGTACGAATTGATCGAAACATTTCAAAGTTACAGAATACAAATTTACTGTTTGAGAGTTCGCTAAGTTTTGCAAAATCGACCGGAAATTATTGACTAAACTCGACAATTCCTTTAATTAATATAAGTTTAGAATAACGCCATATGCGTCACTAGAACAACTTCTTTTGTTTGGCGTGAAGTATTTTGTGAATAGTTTCTTAGTTAGAGTCGTCGTTGTAGAATCACTTTTGATTTATTTTTAAATATGGAAAAATTAGTGTCGTGCAGTTTAATCACTTTCGTTTCTAACGGTTTAAAACCAACTGAAATCATTGATGAGATGAAAACAGTGTTAGATGAACATGCACTGTTAATTGGGTAAATTATTTTAAACGTGGCTGTTCAGGCCCAAGTGATGCTGAACCTTGAAGAAGGCCAAAAGTACTACAGCATCAGAAATGGACGAAAAAGTCTATGAAATCATTATGAATGAGCGTCATATAAAGGTGCGCGAGATTGCCGACATTGGAAGCATCTCATATAAACGTTTACACAACATCGCACACGAAGAATTGTATATGAAAACGCTATCAGTTTCAACGCAATTCAACTGAACTTTTGCGTCAATTCATAATGGTTGATGAAACATGGATCCACCATCACACGCCAGAACCAAAACAACAGTCAACACAATGGGTATAGAAGCTGGTAAGATTATGACCACTGTCTTTTGGGATGCATAATACATAATATGAATCAACTAGCTCGAGAGAGAAAAATCTGCAGATGAATATTATGCGTGATGATTAAGCTAAAGTAATGAATGAAGATAAAGAATGGTTCACATACGAAGAAAAAAGCAACCGTGCAATTAAGGTTATGGCCGCCTTCATCCAACGTGTAAGAAGGAGAATATAATGGAGGACCTAAAGGCAAAAGATCTGCAAATAGATGATACAGTAAATATCTTAAAACGAGAGAGAGGTGAGGACAATGAAGTAAAAATGAGGGCTCCCGCACTCTTTATGCTTACTTTTAATAAAAAGGAGAACGTTGAAAAATCTTTAACATCAAAGCAATTCTAAATATGAGGATTACAGTAGTATCCCTAAAGAAAAACATGAGGATAATATCTCAATGCAAAAAATGCCAAGGTTTCAGCCACACGCAAAAATATTGCGGACGGGAGTCTGGACGCGTAAAATGTGCTGGAAAACACAACGCGAAACAGTATAAGGAAAGTAGAAAGAACCCTGCAAAATGCATAAACTGTAAAGGACAGCATCCTGAGAATTACAGAGGATATGTAGTAGTCAAAGAACTCTGAAGGCTAAAAACAAAATGTATCAGTTTCCTCAAAACTCTAAGATTACCAGAGAGAAATCAAGTGTAACCCAAGCGGAGGCAAATCCAGCAGTTATAGATAAAGGGCGAAAAACCTACTTGGAAATTGTACAACAATCATATAATGAATTGTAGAAGCATAGAAGCCATAAATGCTAGGCTAGCAAAGCAAGAACGTGGTCTAGTAGCTTTATGTAAGCGTCTAGAAAAGCAAGAAACCAAAAACGGGACAACAGTCCTCTTGTATTAAATTGAGCAGAACATTAAAAATTGTTAATTGGAACGCAAACCGACTGGTGCAGCATATTTCACAGTTAAAAATTTTGCTACATTTAGAAAACACAGATATATATCTGTCTTATATCCGAAAGCCATTTGACAGAAACATCATTTATTAAAATACCCAGGAGGAAAAGCGAGGGGAAGATCATCAGTAATAGTGAAAAAGAATGTCAAACACTATGAAGAACCTGGTATCGAAGAAGAAAGTATACAAGTTAAAACCATAAAAGTTGAAACTATCTACTGCCCTCCACGCTATAATCTAAACAAAGAAGTTTATAGCAGAATCTTTAAATCACTAGGATCCAATTTTGTTATTGGTGGTGACTTTAATGCAAAAAACACCTATTGGGGATCAAGACTTACAACCCTTAAAGAAAAAGAGTTTTTCGAAGCAGGTCGGGTAAACAACTGCGGTTTCCATTCTGGGATAAACCAACATATTGGCGTGCTGATATAAATAAAATACGAGATCTCATTGATTTCTATGTAACGAAAGCGATTTTCGAGGATTACATGTGTCTCGAAAATAGCGAGTGGATATATTCTGATCATTCACCTGTTATCGTGACACTCAGCACAATAATAATTAATAAGGATAACTTGCCCAAGCTAACAAATAGTTAAACTGATTGGGACCTATTCCAAGAACTAATTGAAGAGCAAATAAATCTTCAAGTGCCAAATAAAACATTGGTACAATTGGTAGTCGAACTGGAGGCACTTAACAGTACTATTCAATAAGCAGCATGGGAAAGTTTCCCTTCTAATCATATGTAGGAATCAAAATTATCCTCTTGAAGTCAGGGAATTAGTTAGAGAGAAGCAGAGGGCACGACAGACCTGACAAAGGACACGCGCCCTCGAAAACAAAAAAATCTTCTATTAAAGAAATTAAAAACGAAACTATTAACAAGTACTTAAATGGTCACACCGAACATTGTAACACAGATTACTCTCTTTGGAAAGCAACAAAGAGATTAAATCAGACCAAAATGCATGTGCCGCCTATTAAAAATGAGGATGGAACCTGGGCCAAAAGTGACAAGCAAAAAGCTACTTTATTTGCGGCTCACTTGAAAGAAACGTTTCAACCGTTACCTAGGCAAACTGCAGATGAAAACATAACAACAATTACCAAAATTGATGATCATTATGTACGATCTGTAATATTACAAAAATTGAAAGATGAGATCAAGTACAATTACTGGCCAAATCGTAAAAGATTTAAGTACTGGCCAAATCGTAAAAGCCATTCCCGAGAGGAGATTATGAAAATTGGTTCAATTAATCAATGCAACCTTCAGACTAAAATATGTCCCACGTCATTTAAAAATTATTTGAAAAACTACTGCTCAAGAGGCTCAACCCAATAACAGAAGAACGAAATGCAATTCTAGCACTTTATTTCTACCACGCCAATTTCGATTTAGGAAAAATCATTCTACGGTAGAACAAGTTCACAAAATAATGGATATAATAGAAGACGCACGTGAGAAAAAGAAAATATGGTCCAGTATCGTCTTAGAGGTAGCACAAGCTTTCCGACAGAGTTTGGCACCAAGGAACGGCATTCCCGTGTAAAATATAACGGAGAATACTCTAAACTAAAGAGAATAGCAGCAAGCTTACCAACATATAACGTACTGGGTCCTATATTGTACCTCTACACCAGAAATATGCAAAACACAGAAGGTGCTGCCATAGTAACATTTGCAGACGATACAGCTATTCTGGCAACTGAAAAGAGTATATCAGAAGCAACGAAAAAACTTCAACAAGCAGCCAACTCAGTAAGTTGCTGGACAAAAAATTATCTAGAACCATACGCAAAGAGTCAGCAGCATCCCTAACTCCAGCTACGCTCTAAATTATAATTTTAATTTAATCGAGTTTTTAATTAACCCATTATCATATAAACTGTGTCCATAAGAGATCAAGATGCTATATAAACTGACTATAAACTGACTGAAGAAATAAATTCTTACAGAATGTTTGGGCATCCCAAATTCCGAAGAAATATCTCACCAACAACAGATACTCGTAGCTATTAAAATTAAACCATAATTAATCCTCTATGCACCGTTTTTAAAAAAACATTAATTATTCTCCGCCTGATTAGAACATAAATGAATTTAATACTTAAAAGAATCAAATTTTATTAGCAGATCCAACTTTCAGTGCCTCAGATCTAATTTACTCATTGCCCAATCGATTTTAAGAATGAAATATTTTCGGTCCTTTGTGGGTAAACCAGATATGCCGGAAAAGATGAAGGAGTCTCATAATACCGTCAGATATTGACGAACAATTAAAATAAGTTTTAGAGAACAACTAACAATAGAGAACCGCCACTACATATCTTCGAATTGGGAAGAGTCTAACGAGAGTTGCGCAAGTCGTCAGTTCTCGTTAACTTTTTTAGCGTATTTTTTAAAATCCAATTTTTGATGTACGTAATTTCTCGATTTGTTGGACACGTGCCAAAATGTGCGTATTTTCAGCTTTCGGATTTCGGAAATTTGACGGTTTTCCAGATAATCGTTGCATTGATTCGGTCCTGAATTACTGTAAACTAGTCCTACAGAAATACAAACGCAATCAACCAACAGAAATCGCCAAATGCAATCAACCAACTGCACAGCTTTGATCTACTATCTATGTTATTTTATAGAACGAAATTTAAATCTTTTTTCAACAAAAAACAGTTTTAGTGCGAGGTTACTAAGAGGATTCAGGAGTACAGACTAATGAACTGCAATGCCCTTTGTGCGGTAGTTTTAAGGTCAGATCCTGAATATTGCTCGACAATTTTAGACAGTAATGAAATTTGATTGAGAAAACAATAACAATTTGCCAGCTTTGTTCCATTGTTTTACAACAAAATACAAATTACAGCTAAAAATTTAAATTCATTCATCCGGTTTAAGGCCGTACCAGTCAGTTTTTAAGAACTGCAATTGAATTCTGTTTTGACCATTTCCATTAAAATATCGAAACGTCGCAAGTTTGATATATCTTGTTCAAACTCAATGAACTGATCCCAAAATTGACAAAATCGAATGCAACTTAAGAACTGACTTAGCCTCTATAGTAATCGAACGAATTTGTGAGTTAGCTTGAATCAACAAAATAATCCTGTAAAATTGTTTTTGGCTTCTCTGTATAAAAAACGTTTATTTCTGAAATGTTCATGATTCTGCCTCTGAAGCATCAAACTATTTGTATGCAAATTTTTTATTATTGATATTGTCAATCAGTTTGTGTGAGGTATACGTAATTTTAACAAATAGTATCTGATTGCTGCACAACTTAAGTATAACATTACCTCGAATTTCAGAATAATGTCTACCTAAATCACATAGAACGAAAAGATGTTCATGCAGATTAAATAGAGGATGAAAATCAAAATATTGAATTTTTTCCAAACCTGAGTCATCGAAGCCTACCGATGCAGATTTATAAATTAAAACGGTGAAAGTTAAATATCCCGACTCGTGAGAGCTTTATAAACTTTGTATTTCAGAGATCTTCTATGGAACCAATACAGCACAAAAAGAGATAGTGGAAAGAATGAAGTTACTAGTTCCTCTGTTTTCCGGAGGCTTTAAAATGAGACAACGGACGAGCAACATCCACAACGTCTTTACAGAGCGAGTTCCAAACAATATCGAAAATTATTGCTGTTTTCGATGTATTGATTGTTGCTCTTCCAAGCCAAACATTATCACAGCCAAGACTAAGAAAACGTTGCATTACTGCTTACGTATAGTTAAAAATGATACACAGGCTTTAAGTGTAAACTAAAAATTATTAATATTTTGATACACCGATTCAAAATCAGTTTAGGCTGGTTAAAAAGAGCCGTACCAACAAAATACATTGGTTACCAAAATAAACAGAAAAATCACCTCAAGCATCAATCTAAATCAATAAGATTACTTCATGATCATTGTAAACTCTTCAATCCAGGTATTAAACCGCATTGGTAGGATGCTAAAAATATTTTTCGAAAACTTAGCTAAAGTAAGAACTAACTAGCAAAATCTTAATGGCAAATCCAATTAAATGACAAACATCCATTATTCTTACCCAGAAGTCCTAATTTTTCCAAACTCAGAGAAGTTCATTCGTAACAAAATATTGCAAGGAGAAAATAAGGCAATTTTAACATAGTGAAGTAGTAGGAAACCAGTCTTTGACATGCATATGGCCACAAATGCAGCTTATCTTTGTTCCAATTTAATACTGTAATGTCAGTTTGACAACAACCTTATCACAGATGATATATTCCTCCTATTAGCAAAGAGGTGTGAAGACTGAAAAGGGTCTTAGATGGCACAGTATTAATTTTACTTTAACAAACAATATTTGAAGTTTATCTGTCTGAATAGGCTAAAGATCAAAGATAGACTCAATTACTTCACATAACACATTTGATTTTACAATCAGTGGGGATTAAACTTATAAGTCAATAGTTATACATTCATTCCAACACTTCTCGAACATTTCAATTCATTTTTCAATTTTAATCGCCTGTAATATTCGCTGTTGATGGGTTTCCAATCTCAAGATAGTCGAAGAATAAAATACCTTTCTCATTCCAAAATACGGGCGCCATACCATGAGCGGCCGACATTTGCGTTTTTGGTCCATTTTGAACAGGACTTTCTCATATACAAATAGAGCCTTTTACGGTATTTCCTAACGATTTTGTGCACATTTTTATCATTTCTGGAATAACTGCTGAATTCGAGCGGCCAAAGCATTGAGTACCCCATATTGGTTGAAATTTTTTCAATTTGGATTGTGCAAAAGTTTGATGACGAACGATTCATTGGTATAATAACGGGTTAGTGGCACAAGGAATTTCTTACAATATTTTACTACTGATAACATAAATAGAATCTTTTTTCTTTAATTATAATTTCGTTTGTTTTTTGATTAAGCAGAGAGGACAAAATGAAATGAAATCATTCAGTTTCTTAAAACACATACAAATATTTTCTTCGTTTTATCGTGTTTCAACATCTCGAACTTTAATGAATGGATTTTGTTATCTAACATTTTTGAGAGACTGGTTTTGGTCCAATTTTTAGTTGCACTAAAGTAAGAGGTAGTAAAACGTTGGTTGAGTCACAGCCAATTAGTATATTTTAGTTAAATTTCTTAGTTCAAAATCCGAAATTAAACTAAACGATTACAATCAAATAGAGGTTCAATGTGTTTATGAATTTTAAAGTTTTGCACTTTGGTAAAGAATTTAATTTTTGCGAAATCGTTTAGCACTTTGTTTTATAGAGGTTAATGCAATGTTACTGGAAATTACAATTTCCACTTATGAGTAGAACAAATATGTGGCAATTAATATTGTATTACGCCACATACTCTTCTGACGATGATATAAATTTAGTAAATAGCTCCAAGCCCTCAATTAACACTCACTCTAATTGCAACCACAACACAAACACAAAAAACATCAAAATACCATCCCCGCAAATTCGACGAAACGCTCTTGTGTTGATTTTCCATCGCGTAATCGGGTTTGCAAGTAATCTCGTTCATTCGTTATTCGAACATTATAAAACATAAAACGAAAAACTTTTTCATAATTTTCTAATAATTTTCCGCACTCAAAACCATTTATAAATATGTGCTCGTATATATGGATAAATAATAAAAGGGTTGTATGTGTGTGATGATAAAACAAAACCGCCTTAAGACAAAATTATCCCATTTTTTGGTTTTGTTCCATACAGCTATTTGTGTTAGATATATGAGGATCTAATGAATAAAATCAACAATAAAAATGGAAACAGCATTAAAAAAAAAGGAAAATTAGGATTTTCATCATCATATTTTTCTAATTATTTCTTTTTTTCCTTCTTCTTGGCTGTTAATGTGGCGTGAAATTTATTAACCATTGTTACATACATAACAGGATCATCATTCCCTCATCGTGCTATATGAAAGTGGTAGTTTTACTAGTTTTCGGAGTACAAGGGTTGAAGTGTGTATACGATATTGAATTCTATATGTATTTAAATTAAAAGGGGTTCTCGCAACTCAATGATATTCATCCACAATTTGTATGATGATGAAACATTCTTTCACTTTCCGATAAATTTTAATTCCGAAACACAAGAAAAATTTTTGATTAATTAAGTTGTTTTATTTCTAGTGATGTGGGGGTGTGTATTTTTGTACAACCCTTCCTTCATTCATTCACTAAACTTTCAAAAATTGACTTCATTTTTTGGTTATAAATGAATAAGGAATTAACTTCGGATGGGTGGCCTGGTAGATAATGTTTGTAATTAAGGGTTAAATCTCATTAAAAACATAATAGCGTGACGCTGGCGAAACGTTAAGAGCAAACCTCTTTAATTTTGATTGATTTGAAATTTGAGTGTCAAATCTTTGTATTGTTATTAGGCAGCTATTGATATTGCGTGTAATGAAATTTGATTGCAATTCTAATATTAGAGCAAACTGCGCTCTTATCTTAAATTATTGAACTGGTAGGTTGGCTCACGAAGCTACCAAAACGTGTAAGTTTTATTCGTATGAAATGTATTTTAAGTAACGCATACTAGAACGTCTTACCCAGCAGCTACTTGCCCAAAACTAGAAAATTCATACTGCTTTCTGCAAAAACACCAACAATATTTGATCAGGCTGAATTTAGCCCAAGGGGAAAAAATGATCTACTTTTTATAAAACTATACCGATAAATAAAAATTATTGAATCTGTCATGGACAATAAGTTACCCAAAGCTGAGAAACTGTGCCAGTACTGTTTTCAGCTCGTTTTATTAAAGATTTTTTAGCATGAATGAGGTCGACTGTACCGTCAAGACTTCTGCTGTTGTTTCTTACATACATAGGCGTACTATGTAACTGCTTGTGCGACCGTAAAGATGTGGTTAAATATTATATGGGAGATTCGGTAACTATTTTACCGTTACCTGAATTTGTATAATCTCTCCTTTTGTGGGGAATACTTTTGGTTTTACTGCGATGATGAGTTTATGGTGTTATGTGCTATTCGTGCTGTGCAGACGAACTTGAAAGCTTATGATCGAATTGACTGTTTAAAGTATTATTCTCCTTTCGACACGTTACATTACTCATCAACTCGTGTTTGATAAAATCACTTTTCCCGGATATGTCGAAAGTGGTTTCTGAAATTCCATTGCTAAAAAAGACGCGATTAATTGATTATATTTGCCATGTTAGTATTCTGACCACCCTTTTTAAACATATGGACTATGGACGTAACACAACTACAGAGCTAATACATATTGATGATTTATCAGCTAAGGTTGATAAGCCACATTCATTTGCCATTTTGGTTTTGTTAGATTTGTCAAAATCATATAATGCAACCCTTTCCAGTGGCTTCAGAAACAATACTTGAATTATTGATTTTCCAATTCTGACATTAGATTAATTCATTCATATCTTAGTAATCTCAAGTAGTTTGTAAAGTGCGCTCAAATAATTGGTTACTGGCGTATCTCAGATTACTGGCGTACTTCAGAGTACTATTTTAAGTCCGATGCTGTTCTCCATCTTTACTAATGGTTCATGGCACATAAAACATTGTAGGTTTCATTTTTATGCTGACGATGTACAGCTTTATATTGAAAACAATATGTCGAATTTGAATATTACAAATCTGAACATCGATCTTAGACCAATTTCTTCTTGAGCTAAAAATAATTCTCTTTGACCCTAACTAATTTTGTTAGTTAGTTGACCCTAACAAAAGTAGTGCATTTATTCTGATTAAACAAATCTTAGGTAATATTAAATTTCATTAAGTTAAATTAATTTATCATCAGTTTGTGATTCGTCACGTAAAATGGTGGATTACATTACGTAACCTGAAACGAACAAAAATAAAAGAATTGTATCTGTTGCTTCGTCTGAGATTATGATCTTCATTCGATCTTAATCAGATTACTCCCAATATGGTCCTAATATGGTCCATTTCTAATACGACTATCCACCGATTAACTGTAAACGAGGATGTGTCTACTTGCCGAATATAAAGGTTAATTGAATCGAGGTTGGTTGCACATATAGCTCAGTCATACTGCACTCGATTGTCTCGAAACTAACTGTCCAGAAATATTAACATATAGACACTTTAACCTATCACCTTATTCACACGTTAATCAGTTACTCAAAGTCAATAATTTACCTATAATCTGGAGTAACCCAAAATTTCCTAAATATATTAGTCCTATCTAAACTAACGTTCTAAAACAGAAGCCGTATTTCAAGTGGCTGAAATTTGACAAGATATGATTTAGCCAGACATACTACATTGATGTAGCATTATCCGAACAAAGCACCAGCATTTTAAGAGCCGAAACCAGCGCAATGAACATTAAAATTGTTTATGTTTGTGTAAGATATCAGGTTTCAGCATTAAGCATTATAAGGTCTAATGAGCAATTAAATTGATAGCCGAAACTACCATAGACCAGGCGGAACCATTTATAATTAGTCGTAGGTAGTAGCCGAAATCATTACAAAGTCAGCTCGAATCATTACAATTCCGTCCGAAACCGATATATTGAAGCCGAAACTGAGCTAAGAAAACTCAGTCGAAACCTTATTCTGTAACTAAGGTAATCTAGAGGTTGAACACTTCACAATCAACACGATGTGTTATTCGTTATTTTACACCACTAAATTGCTAGTTGTAAAAAATCATTGAAAATCATTCGGACTATTGCACAATCAGAACACTTCGTTGATATTGAACTCGTAATGTTCAAAATGGTCTCGGCCGTTCGCGACTGATATTTTGAAATGGTTTCAACTTGTACAATGACGTAGATTCCCTCTGGCTTCATACCATTCCGACTTGTATCGTAGTAGTTCCACTGAATTTGTTCTGCAGTTCCGGATGAAGAGTTATGTGTTGCACAACAACCTACGATTGTGACTGACTTTAACGGTGTAGGCTGCCATTGTGGTAGTTTCGGCTGGTATATTAGGTAGTGTTAAGCTGGGTGCTAGTGGTTAGTTCTAATTATAAGTTCATTGTGTATGGTTACAATATTATTATAGACTATAGCACTAGAACGGTTTTGGGAGAACTTTTCGTGGTTTTGGTGAAGCTCATATGTTCCACAACCGTTCAAAACTCTGTTTAATTTCTCATAGTATTTAAAAAAATGCACAATTATTTCGGTGATTCCGCTGACTTAGATATTTTTATTTTTCCAACTGCGCCTCATGCGAGGGGGTAGCCTTTTCCATTTCGTTCAATTTATTGTCCTATCTATTTTTCGTGTTCATGCGGTCACTCAAATTTATATTAACTATAGCATCGGTTATTTGACGTGATGATGAATTTGTGAACGTATTTTTTCGCTATGGTCATCGTTATCCTCCTTTGACTTTTTGGTTTCTGGTTAAAAGCTTTTATGTTGCACAACCATCCAAAAAACATTGTGCCGATAAGCAAAGATTTGTTCGTCTTGTAACAGTTTGGTTGGGGCTGTCTTTATATTTTCGACTCGTATTGTATTGGTTCATTTTGAATTATAAACACTCTGTCAAAAAAGTAACGGGAATTGGTCATTTAAAAAGCCCGCTTAAAGTGATGGTAACTGTCCTCGGTCGTGGCGTTATGTTGGAGTGCGATCTGTTATTTAGTTTGTTTACGGTACGCTATTTTGTCATCCCATCGTACTGCTGCGCAGTAATCTGGCTGGTTTTGTTGATCAGGGCTTGTTCGATTTGTTTGATTTCGGTTTCTATGGTTGTGACTAAAAGATTATATAATGCATACTCAAAAACCTTGCATCTGTTATAATACACATTGAAAAGTGTGATTTTCGATTACCTAACCGATCAACCACTAACCTACTAGTTTGAAAAAATATTGGGAGTGAAACATACACATACGTTAATTACCTATATTTAGACTTCCGGAAGGCATATGACACTATAAACCGCGAGAATCAATAGACCGTGCTCATATGTAGCTAGAAATTTCAGAGAAACTCATTTCTCTGTGTAAATTAACAGCGTCAGAATCTGTATGTAGAATCGTAATCAAAAGAAAATGTATCGGACTCCTTTGCAATAAAACCTTGTATTTGTGTTCGATTGGGAGATGCCCTCGTGTCTCTGGTTTTCCATTTGGCGCTAGAGTACATAGAACTATCAGATAGAAATAAAAGCCCGAATTGGTGCCGAACACCGAGTTTTCTACGTCCTATCAAGGTTATCTCAGTTATCTATCGCAGTCGTGCAAGATTGTATTTTATAAAGCGCTCACAAGACCTACGTTGACTGTTGGAAGTGAAACCGTGACCTCTAACGACTAAACAATATTATTTACGTGAAAAGAACGGCCATTCTTTCCATCTTTGGTCCAAATAAAGTTGCGCGAAACGAATATTGATTCGTATGAATCACGATACAAATCAGATGATAGATGACTGGGACAAGTTGCCAGGTCTCCACAACAACGAATGATTTATATTAAGTGCTTTAACAACAACCAGCCGGTGATTGTCATATAGAGTAAGTCCCCGATTGAGCTTGAATGATGACGTCTATCAATATCTATGTATACCATAGGATCGAAACTGGAAGGCGAGTGCGATGGATCGGGATGGATGGAGGACTATAGTGCAGGGGCGTTTGTTTCACAGGATATGGAAGCTAGAGAGAGAGGTATGTCTAGATCAGTTTATTAAAATTTAAGCAAAAATTATGATTTTGACAAAAGAACTAACTGGTTGAAAACCAGTCAATCGAAATGCAATCGCTCTACAGCTCAGCCGGATTAAGCCCGAACAATCGGGATAAATACATACTTAAGTTTTTTCTATAAATTGGGATATATAGCTTTGTCGTTTGGATCGGAAGGTTCGAATCCCGATAAGGGCAGGATGCAAAAGGGAATTTTCATCAGCAGATTTCGATCTGGGATGAAATGGAACACAACTATGACCCCCTGTCGGAGTGCAGAACTCATGGGCCGACCCATCTTCCATGCCAGTATAGGCTGGCATGGAGCTGTGCAATGTGCCGATGGTGGCAAAATGGGACCTATATCCGTACGTCCTCGATTTGGCAGGCAATTGCATATGGTAAGGACGTAAATAAGCGAACTGCGAAAGAGTTGGGAGAGCTTCGGCCCCAGAAAAGATTGCAAAGATTAAAAAATAAATAAAATTAAAAAATTGGGATATCCCAAAAGTTTATCATTTACGAGAAAACGACTGAATGCTAAAAGCATCTAAATTGATTTTGCAACAGTACTTGTTCAGGTCAGTTTTATAAAATTTAAGAAGGAATGACGATTTTTGATAAACAACTGTTTTCAAAAAAATGTGGCCCTTATACAGCCCTGATGAATTGATTGTTTAGAGTGAAATTTCAAACTTACTTCATACGATTTCACAAACATCGAATTCAACAAAAATTCGTGTTCTCTTCAGCCCAGAGGGATTGCCTGATCGGAGTGATGATTAACAATCACTAAGATAATTTAAGATTTTTTCAATAAATTTGGAGATACCAGTAATTTTTGATGGAAATCTTTCTACTCGAAGTAGCTCATAAAAGCTTTATCGGTCTTCTTCCGATTAAAGAAAATACAGCAGAAAGGAAGGAATCGTGGAACAAAATAAAGTAAATCTTCAATATGAAGGCATATCGAGCACAACTAGATCAGATACACGCCCTCGTCATTCGTCCTTGAAACCAGGCCTCAGAGTTCATAGGACCTGAAGGTCACAACACAGTCAATTCCACGAAAAGAATTAAAAACCAAATATTGTCCCTATAGAGCCTACATACAAAAGGTTGGTGTTTAGGCCACCAAGTACAGAAACTGCTAATCTCTGAAGCATCGATTTAGAACAAGGAGCTTTATTTTGGACTGGTGCAAAAAACGAACGAAGTTTCAGTTAGTTATAAAAGTTTTCGTTTTTGATGAAAATAGTTTTGATGAGAGACTATTCAAATATGGTTTTAGGGTCAGAAAATAATTTGTCCAAACTTCATGAATATGATTTTGGGAGGAACGTCTCTTATGAAAGACATTTCAGTCATAAATTATTTGCTGGAAAATATTCTGCTTGATTTATTTTCTTAATGATACACATTGGTACATCCATGCATTTTTAGATTTTATAAATTCATTCCTACGAATATATATTCCTTGTAAAACTAAAAGCCCTCATAATCGATTTGAATTGTCGGGTAATTGGGGCATATAGTAAGTAGAAATTTCACGATTTGTTATTGATTATAATTCTGTCTAAACGATTTCAAAATCTGAATTTGCAGTTTATAGTCATTTCGAATGACATTCCGAATTGTAAGAGATTTCTTGTCACGCCAAAATAACCTGTAACCCCAAATGACATTATTTTTCGTTTATGAATACTTAGATTAAGGGCAAATAAAAAAGAGTTAGGGCAGTTCAATGATTGTGAAACACTTCACATTCAATTAGCAAGTCGTGGCGCAGATTTAGTTGTGATAAGATGATCGATTTTTTATATAAGCGCACAGTTAATTTTGAGAACGAAAAGCAAGAATCACAAGAAGGATAAAATTGCTATACTCTAGAGTAGAATTCGACAGGAGTAATTGGGGTTAAAAGTCGACAAATAGATTTCTTGTCGACATTTTTCCGTTCCGTGATTGTAATATTTTGACTGTATGCCACGAGCCAAGTACAAAAACCTAGAACCAAACTTGAAAATATCTTAGAATTATAATGAGGATAGGAAAGTTATTCTATAGTAGGGACGTATTTTCTGAGATACGACTGCAGTATTTAGTAGAGACGCATTTACTAAATAAAGGCAGGAGTTTACTGCAAACTTTGTTGCAGCCTACTTCTCTGGAGACGGGGTCCTCTACCTCTTATTATTGTAGAGGGCTTCAAAGGAAATCACACATACTGGTTATCAAATGACATGAAGACAAATAATAGAGCGAGACGACACCTTCATAAATGGAGGTGACCTCCTGTACATAAATATTGAAACTTAAACTTAAACTTGAACTATTGAACTTAAAGAGTGACTAAATTGTTAAAACATGAAAGGATTATAAAAGTTTTATATGTAAGTAACCTATCGGCATTCATCACTTAATATGAAGAGTTTTTGATTTCTGAATTATTTGACCGTCAACGTTAATACATTTTAGAGAATTTTACAACAAGTTCAAGATATACGATTTAGAAGAGATTTTTTTAGTTAACATGTTTCGTTTTTTCAGTTCCTCTGATATCGCTCACTTCTTGTTCGCTTGTGCTGACGTTTTCATTGTACAGCTTGATTTTATGGGATTCATCAAGTTTATTTGATCAAAATATGTTTTTGGTTAACCAAACTTATGATCAGATGTTCCGCTCTACTTAAACTCTCTCATTTACTTTATTAAATAGTTTTCGAAAGGAAGAGTAGTTTGACACAGATGCCAGAATCTATACCAAAATAACAGAACTTCTTTAGTCTGCACAACAGAACTTCGTTAGTCTTGATAGTCTGTACAGTCCACATAACTTCACCACACACTTAATGATTCACACTCATCAAATGAATTTCTCTCCTTAAACACATAAACGCTGCTGAAAGCACTGAAAATTAGTGATAATACAAATTTTATAAAAACTACATCAGTTTAAGCTATATTTTACTATACAAAAATTAATGTAAAATTAGCGGACGGACAGAAGAAATGCAAATTGAACAGTGACTGAGGAACAAAGAAAGTATCATCAGTTTACCAATTAGTTCTGTTTAAGGTTCTGTTCAGTTTGACTTTATATGTTTCGCCTAAATGCAAAATTATCCTTTTACATCTATTTATTCTAAAATGTAATTAAAAGTACATCTAATTAACTACATATGCCAGAAAAGCCATTAATTCCAACACTAATAAAACACACGCGAATTTTTCGTTTGAAATATTCATAGCCTTATTGTGTGTTGTTTGGATACATTCCACCTTCCAATCTAAATCAACTATATACCGAGTATATACACCACATATATACCGACATACATACACTCACACACACCGAGAGTAAAAACAACAATTAATTACAGACGGTAAAATTATAATTTTCCAACTTTTGTTTTTTGGTTTTGTGTACTCGTATTTTAAAAAAATTCCCTGCGAAATGAAAAATCGATTTTGTGGTAAACCAACAATTTTTACTAATAATCATCATCGATACTGGGTACAAAACCAAAAATAATATTTTCCTTCATGGTTTGGAAAACCCGGAAAATCCTAATTTCTATTAGTACGAGTAGTTTTGGGGTTGAAAATATGAAATTTTTATTATTATTGTGTATTTATATTTATTGGATTTACAAAATAAGGTGGTTGGAAAATTGAGTCGCTCTGATTAGGGATGAAAATAAAAAATTGTATAAAAACTGCAAGCTGTTACCTTTTCCTTCTCTTCCACATACACAAGTTTATGCGTTTTCAAAAAGGTTTTAAGGGAATTTTCTTCTGTTTCGTACCAGGATATGCAGTGCAATTTTGACTTTTCCGTATGAGGGGTTAATATTGATGTTTAAAATTTATTTTTTATTGATTGAACGTTTTTCCGATTTTTTTTTTATACATATATCTGGAAAATTTAAAGTTGGCTAAGTTAATATAACGTAAATATCGGTGGTTATTTTATTTTTATATTTTAGATAAGTTGTGGCAATAAAGGTTGAATGATTTATATTTGATGCGTGCTAAATCAAACACATCTGAGACGGTTGGGGAATAAATATGATTGAATTTTCCCCGCAGTAATGAAGTTTTCATTGCACACCGTGTAATGTGTGGCTTTGGTCGAGTATACAGTACAAGAATTTATTTGTCCATCACTCATATCATACACTATAATCTCTCACTCGAGAAGATGAAAACCATTCTTCGGATGTATACAAAAAAAAACACAAACGAATCGATATTTTATAGACATAAAGAAAATCCAACATTAATAAATAACGGGAAAAAACGTAAAATAGTCTAGTTAGTTTTCCACATATTTTTCCAATTTTTCTTTCTTCATCCAGCATCCAGCAGCACAAGCACCAAACAAATATACAGAGCAAACTTTTCTTAAGAACAAAAAATTCCAAAACAACAACAAAATCGACGTCATAACATTACGTACTCGTATATATATCTTCAAGAAAATATCACATTTCGTATGCATATCGCGTCTTATTTTTTCCATATATACAAAAATATGTACGTATGTACATATATAAGAGAGTGAAACTGAATGGAAATTCAGAAGACAGGCACAAAAAATAGATGAAAATTAAACAGTTGGAAGGGTGAAAAAACACTGTAATTTCCAATTTATTAAGGGGCAGTTATACTTCCTTGAAATCGAGTCGAAAAAATCGATATGCCACAATGCGAGATAAAATGTATTCCTCGCTTATATCACATTGTATCGTGCATACCTTTGAACGGACCCGCGTTTAAGGGATCGGCACACAGCGCAAGTATATAAAACATAAATTGAATCACGTTGGAAATTTAATTAAGCCGAGCGAGGCAACATTTTTTTGCTTGTTTGTCGCACAAATTTTCAACAGAATTATATTCTTATGCGATTTGATTGATTGATGTATAATTGAAATATTGATTAGTGTTGCAAGATTGATTGACTGAAAAGGTCATTTTGTTTGTTATATTAATCGTGCGGATTTGTGCAACTGTGTTTATCGTTAATTTGTTGGACAATTTCATTGGTATTTACGCGGAATGAGCGCGGTTCATTTAAATAATTGGAAATTTGTTCTTAAATTATTTTTGTATGTTGAACGAATTTCTTGAGGTAGATAAATCTAAAATTACAGCTACCGCAGCTCAGTTCGATACAAAAATTGATAGGACACTCAAGTGTAGTACATATTGGAAACAAATTAAATCTGAGACAGCAGTTTATATACTCGCATCTAAAGAAGAACGAGTTATTTTAAAAGTAGAAGTAGAAAGTTTTTACACGTAGTGGTCAAACCTAACCATTTTAAAGGAGCGATACCCCAAGTATATTTTCATTGAACAGTTTCGTAAAATTTATATAATAGAAAATTAGCTTTTAACCTAAAAGTCCTTCCAAATTAGTTAATGAAATATATTCACTTTCACTATTTATTTCCAGTTCAAGATACCAAATGATTTTAATCTCAGATTCTAAGGCCAAGCAAACTGCGATTGAAATATACAATCAAACAAAACTCGGGTACTTTTATCCCACCCTGTAGTTCTAATTTTATCATGGAAATCTACATTTAAAAATACCGGAAATCAACCTTCAATCTGCTTTGAAATAGTAATACATACCACCAATCAAACCGGAATTAGATTAAGAAAAAATCCAGTTCCGTATAAAAATTGGAAGGGTTTGTGTACCGCGACTGCGAATTGCTATTAACAGCAAATCTAGAATCAGAGAAACATTTATTAAATTATAAATTTCTTTTATTCATAACAAACCAGACATCTTGTGAACGTTAAATCAGTACAATTAGTGCTACAAATTATCGATGGGGTTTCGATATTACAGAGATTTCACTCACTGAGCATAATACTACAGTTTCCGTTGTTAAGAACATGTACTGCAAAATACTATTCGTACTACTACTTTCCGAGAAGTCTGTATTCGTAAAATGAATGGTTTTATATTTGCTTACGTTATGTGTCAGGATTTACATTCAAACTACGGACTATACTTTTAGAGGCACCATTGGTGACATACTTGGAGATCAATGTACCATTTGTAAATCACCTTTTTCTAATTCGTCAGATTGGTGTCCACGTTCTTGGTATTGCAATATCTTTTAGTTGATTATTTAGCAAAATCTGTATCATGAAAAGCACATTTCACGATTAGATGCTGTGCTCGAAGCTGTCCTCTACAACGCATTTTAATGATCGGCTATTTGGTGTATATGCAGATAGTACGCAAAACATATTTTTTTTGTAAAGTGCTCACACAAAATGTCGATGTAGTCTTTAGCCACAATCACAAATTCAAATATGCAAGAATGTTAAACTTTAATAATACCAATTGCACATCATTTTAAACATGTATGTACATCGAGCCGATGCGGACTACTAATTCAGTTACATGAATAAATAAAATTCTCCCAGAGCATTCCATAATTTAGGTTTTGGTTTCAGCATTTAACCACTTTCAGACCAGTGTTGTAAGCGTATCGGTTAACCCACGGACACAACTGGATTCGACTGAATGTTACTTAAACTTCTATAACCACTTGCTCGCCGCTTATGGATAAAGATACACACAAAGGCGATGTAGAACAGTGGGACTGATATAGCTCTTATGGAAGCTACAAATTCCGGTACACAGATTTCTACCAAATTTCACAGGAACCTCCCAATTAACGGAAAAACCTTAAATATGGAGATTAGGAATAGTCAATCCGCCTGAACCGTCCTTGTCTAAAAGCATGGCTGCTGGGTTCCTCATATTTATTAAGCTGCGATGTGATAACTTGTGTTGAATTCTTCGCAATTTAGGAATTAACATTTCAAAATCCTGCGAGGACGTCTGAGGAAACTTTAACGGTTGGTCACCCGAGATAAATAATATATATAAATGAATAATTTGTAATTAACAAGCATGCAAATATAATGAAATTAACAGTTTAAAGGAACATCTCTGATTTTGAAAGTTTTTTACATAATTAGTGCAACATCCATCTGTAGTAAGCACCTTTTCACTACCGCTATGCTGCAAACTAAAATAAATCAAATTTATTTTCATTTTGCGACATTTTGCATATTCGATTGTTCTTGTTGTCGGACAAACACTGCCATAATTGATTATGTTCTGCTAATATTTTCTCGTGAATTTCTGAGCAAAAAAATCGTAAAACGAAATTACAACACGTGAAATAGATGAAGCGACAGACATAAAAATTTAAAAATTATCCAAAATATCAAGACGAACAAACTCAAAATGCAAAATTTCAGGAGATACTTGAAATGTCGGTCTGAAAATTGACAAACGCATAAAATTCTCGGGAAATTGGGAAACCTCGCAAATTTCCAATAAAAATACTGGTCGCAAATTGCTTCAGGAAAATATACTCTCATATTAAGATCATAATTGGTTTAGGGATTATCAAAAAAGGTTGTAACACTCTTCAAGGCCTTTTTATGATAAGCCACACTTATATGTTCAATAATATATCTATAATTTGCTACCAGCGGCAAAGCGGTGAACTTATCAACTAAAGTGCTGAGTACTATGTTACAATATCCATATTAGTGAAATTCTTCAAGACCTTTTCAATGATATACGAGGCGTATATATTCGAATATAATTGAAAAATTAGCTACCAGCGCCGAAGCGGTGGTATTGTAAACTAACGTGAACAAATATATGTTCTATAATAAATGAAAAATTTCGTAATCTTCCGAAAAATAAACTAATGTGGTAATGTGGTATCGGCAAAGATGTTGGTGTTTGGGTGATTTCCTTCGGCAGGAGATATCAGCGGTACAGACATCCATTCATTTAGACATCCAGTCAGACACACAAACCTTTTTTGAATTTTCGGGATCAAGTGCCTTTAAAAGGTCGAGAAAAGTAGTTTTGGACGATTTTTCATCAATTTTATCTGAATTTCAATAACTTAGCCTTACAGACCGAAGTTAATAAAAGTAAAACAGAAACAGTATAAATTAAAGAAATATACCAAGGAAACAAAACGATTTTGCCACTAGGTAGTAGGGTACGGCATCCAATCATCAACATCCAATAATACTCACGTATGATCTCAAAATAAAATTAATAAATTCACTGAAAACCAAAACAAATAATTTTGCGAGAAACACCCAAACCACACCACACATCACCAATACAAAAGCCCTACATAAGTCTTTTAATTAAACCGAGACAACATTAAAAAAATTTAACGCAACTCGAGGGTATTTCCAAATACTTGTGAAAAACGACTGTCACCATAGTGTTTCGGATTATATGGCCATCGCTAATATATTCACACCTTTTTAGGCTTATTGGGCCAGACAAAATAGCAAACTTGAGAGTAAAACACAAATGGAATAGAGTAAAAATTGGTGACGTGTCTATTATCGCTGGAACTCAATGACAGATACACATTCGCACTGTATAGAAAGAAACATACGTTGTATCACCTATATAAAACGACATATCTGATTTGTATCTTTGTAAATTAAACTTAATTAACAAACTTAGAATTAAAACTTATGTATTCTTATTATCACTTCTTATAAACGGAGATCAATTTCACACTACACTAATAAAGTGCGAGACTTGTAGTTTATTTTGTGCTCTCTTCTAAATTTCCCCTTATGATTATTTTACAATACGTTTAATATTACGCCCAGCTAAGCCTGTTCGTCGTCGGATTCAAACTACCGCCTCTGTAGGTTAGATCGCGTAACGCAGACCAATTCCACTTCACCTTCGTCCTTGCTTCCATATTCAACCTTGCAGATTTTCTCGCGCCACGCGTCTTACTCGGCACCACCTAATCACACATCCCTTCTTCCATACTGTCATCCTTGCCCTCATTGCCAACGCCATTTTTGGCCTGAATTTCTTAGATGATATTTCCCACCATCCCTTAGATCCTCTCGTCTTTTAGCGATATAGGATATAGCCCACATTTCGTAAAACACATACGGCTCCCACTCAATATCGTTCCTGTGAATTACCTGCCTTAATATAGTCACAATTGGTGCGCCATCTGCAATCACAACACGCCTTAGCCGGTATTTCCAAAAGATACATTTCAATGTTCTATCCAACGAAATCTCATCCGATCCTAAGATGATCGCTGCCATAATGACATTTCAAGCTGGCATGATATGGGGTTATGGGAGCAGTATCCATATCAAGCTGGCAGCATTTGCTAATTAAGGTATATCTCTCTATACCGCCCAATCGTAGCTGCCACGGATTTCGAACAAAATCAATCCCCGGGTCTAATATGCTTGCTTCTCTTATAGAATTTGATGGTTATAATACCAATTCTCGTAATTTACATCGCCTGAGATTTACCTGAAATAATGGCTTACGCCACTACTAGAATATTCTCGAAATATTCCGTCAATAATTTTCCCAATCTTATTTTACCAACACTAAATCACAACAATAAATAATTTCCTCAATCCTTTATTAATTCACTTAATACACCATTTACAATTTATAATTACACCTATTTTCGCTGTACACCACTTATTATTTTCCCGGTACTCACTTGCCCGTGCCGGATCTCCCAACCGGCTTACCCGATGTGTTCGTTGAACTCGTTTTTATATTCCGATCGAATATTCTAGACTTGCCTGGATACAGAATATAAATTTTCGACGCTTTTGTTCTAGACTATTATAATCTGCTATACAACAAAACTGTTATAAAACTATCTCTACTACTTTAATCTTAATACCACGTCCCTTAAGCTAGCAGAACCCATACAGCAGAACATTAGAAGATAGTATGAATAATCATAGACTAATAATAGGATAATTAAATGCTCTACTAAAAAATTTTGGGCTCCACCTCTTCCAACTAAAATGGGTTCTGCTAGCTTTAGAAGAAGTTAGCAGAACCCATATCAAAAAATATTTTAAAAACAATTGGAAAATTAAAGGTTAGTTTTAGGCTAATTAAATGCCCTATTTAAATTTTATTATTCTGCTCATTCTAGAAAAGGCATAAGGCTTTATCATTTCGGAGCTAGCAGAACCCATATCGTAAATCGGACCAAAACCGAAATTAGAACTGAGACATTTAGAAATGGGGCATTTGATTAGGCCATAATGAGCCTAAAATTATTTGTATGTTAATTGATCTTGTTTTGGGATCTAATTTCGGTTTTGGTCCGATTTTCGATATGGATTCTGGTAGCTCTGAAATGATAAAGCCTTATGCCTTTTCTAGAATGAGCAGAATAATAAAATTTAAATAGGGCATTTAATTAGCCTAAAACTAACCTTTAATTTTCCAATTGTTTTTAAAATATTTTTTGATATGGGTTCTGCTAACTTTTTCTAAAGCTAGCAGAACCCATTTTAGTTGGAAGGGGTGAGCCCAAAATTTTTTAGTAGAGCTAAATGCCTATTATTAGCTTATAATTATTCGTACTATCTTGTAATGTTCTGCTGTATGGGTTCTGCTAGCTTAAGGGACCTTAGATGTCACTAATCTCAAAAAAATGTAAATAATTTTCTAAACTTTAAAGGAGCAATTTTCGTTGATTAAATCAAACCAATAGACCAATAGAGGCAAGCATGGTTTTATTTTAAAAAAAAATCAGTGTTGTATATGAACACAATTCCAGATTCTATTTATGATGCCGAATGGAGTATTTTTATGAATTCAAGAGCAAAATGTCTCGCACCACTTTCCGAGTATTTGATAGGATTCAAAGTCGTGTGTCTACAATAATATGCACTCCAGTACCAAAGAAACTAGAAAATCTCAGATTGCAACAAGAAACACCTTAATTTGTAGGATTGTGTAGCATTGAGTTATAACTGTATCCTCTACTACCACGTTATTGTTCTCGTTAATGTTTATGTTGTTTTCAATAATATATTTGAAACTTTTCCCAATCTTAATTTAACTCGAATCCTAAATTTTCAAACTCTGTTAAAATCAGCTAATTTTCTTTAATTATCTTTATCAATATTTAAATCTTATTAATTAAAGTAAATCCACTCGAATTTTGACTGATTAACTAAATAATCATTTTACAAAAATTGAGTGATCCTGAATGTATTTTGGTAGGGTTTAAATATCGGCAAGAAAGGGGCTAATATTATTAAATGTCTTACAACAAAATTGAATTAAAATCATTCGCCTTTTTAACTTAAATCCTATTAAACTATAATCTAAACCACAAATATATATGTCACGTGTAATATTTCATAACTGTCAAAATTGATAAAAAAAATGGTTTATCCGCAACCAACGTTAAATCCAACCTCAAGGCGATTTAAGACATTTTCTTCTCCTGTTTTAAATTTTCTCCAGTCACACATAGAAAACATGAGATTCGTTTAAAGGATAATCAATACACAAGGAAACAAAAAAATGTATTTTATTTTATTTTTTTATAAATTATCCACCCTACTACCTACACCCTACCACCTAGTTTGTGTGTGGAAATTGGAAAATTTTCCATTGTACTCGTTTTTTAATATTTAAAACGAGATGCCACACGTGTATTTTGATTGAGTGCACGTGTGTTTTGGTTCTTCAGGATGAAAATATTTGAAAAGTTGTTTTATTAAATTTATGCCGCATTTAACTTTTCCATTTCAAGGGTGTGCCCATGAAAACAGTAGGAGATTAATTAAAATTGGAATATTCATTACAAAGTGATATTAAAAAGTGACTTGTCGCACTTGAAGAAAATTTTGCCAGTGTTAGGTTTAGGTTATCCGAATGTTAGAGTTCAATACGAGATATATAATAAAAGTTACCATGGCTGCCTTTTTATATATCAGCACTCGCGATCGCGATTCGAAAAAATACAATTTTATCTTATCAATTTACAACTGTTTAGTATCTAATCCAGTTTCTGTGCACAGTAACAAAAAATTATCGGCACACAAATCTTATCTTGTCGCGTAAAAAATCTGCAGAGTACAACCAGCAACAAAAACTAAAATTATTGGAAAACAACGATCGTCCATTTGAAGAAGGCGTGAATTAATTTAAAATTGAAAAAAAAAATTATAAACTTGATCAATGGAAACAAAAACAAATTTTATTCCGCAGCTACTGTATGTTGTCTGGTAAGAATATATCTCAGAAGATGAAAAAAAAACTGTACGGTATAAGATAAGAAGCACAAAGACGACATATAACAGACTAATTTAATTTACCTTTTTGTTGCGTTATTTTGAGTTGAGAAACATGACTATGCAGTGATATGATCAATTGATCTGAATTATTATTACATTTTGTTATTTATTATACAAGACCATAGAATGTTAATGTCCTGAAACTATTTAAAAATATGGTATAGTAATCTATGATCTTGTTGTATTTATATGGATTGACATTGAATAATTATTGTTTATGATCGACGATCGTCAATGATCTTGTCACCTCACAGCGTATGAATATTTATATTGATAATGCGCATGCATGTATGATTGTGCTTCCTACTTTAGACTGCACAACAATCAACTACTAGTCTATACTTATTCGTATGGATACAAAATCAAAGCTTATCGATTTCAAATCAAATATTTCAACTTCCAATTAAGAGAGACCGGTATGATGCTAGTCGGCGTGCGTCGCTATGTCTCAATCGGAATTCAGTAAATCCAAAAATGTTGATTTTTAACAGTTAATTACGGAATTGCGATATTTCGAATCAATATACACCATATAAGATTAATGATAATACTTAGTGATAACGCAAATATACAAAAGACTCGTCAAATAAAATTAATCAACAAACACATACACACAAACCGCTTTACTAAATTTTTAAGAAAGATCGATTTAATTTTTCTTATTTATGTTATCTTTTCGTAATTATTCAAATCTGTACATAAAAAAAACTTCTTCTTAATTAATGTATGATGTCTTTAAACAAAATTTTGAGATAAATTTTTCGCGCGGTTTTGTTTTTGTTTCGTTAGTTAAGAAAATCAACACCGTCGAATATAAGTTGTATTTTAATGTGAACTTATTAATCATAATCATTTGGATTATCTACGGGTGGATCTCGACATCGCGCAGTTAAACGGTAGTTGAAAATTAATTTTATTTTAATTTTTGTAATTTTAGTGACGATTAATCTTTGAACGGCATACCGAAAATTAATTTTGCGATGTAAACTGTACGAGTATGTTGCTTTCAACGGAAAATTATTAAAAATTCGGCGTGAATTGGAATAATTTCAACCACATCAAAAAATTAACATTCCCTGTAGGTGGGAAATATTAAATCGTCCGCAGTTTACATTCGTCGATTGAAGATGCTCAGGAATTCTGGCACACTCTTTTCTTGCTAATTCATAAACTGAACTCAAAAGTATAGATTCTAATTTTTTTAAAATAACGTTTGCCTAATTACTAAATGTTCCGATCGAAACTGTTGCACCGTTTCCGAAAAACGGCTGGGTTTTATGGCATTTATTAAAAACTCACCCTGTATTGAACAATCTTATTCGAATTATTGCTCTCTTTGGAATGTCAAAGTAGTATATACAAGTAAAAGGAAAAAACGATTTTCTTTAAAAAGGGTGGGCCATCTGTTCATCTGTTCTGCCATCAGTCATTTTTTCATTTGTAAATAAAACACACATTTTGGGATGAAAAGTCAAAATTTTTTATTGATAAGGAAAGGTTACCATTTATATATGAAAAACAGTATCGTGCATATCTCCACCACGGCTTCGTCTACAGGCCTGCATCCGAACTTCAAAATTTTCGATGACTTATTCCAATAAAAGAGGATCAATGACCGCAATTTCAGCTCGAATGTTGTTGTTAAGTTGCTGAATTGTTTGTGGATGATTAACACACACCTTACCTTTCAAATAATTCCGCAAAAGGTAATCAAGTGGTGTTAAATCCGGTCTACTTGGCCAAGGAACTTCACAAACTTAATTGACAATAAATGGATTGTTGCATGTCGCCCCGTCTAGTTGAAACCAACGGTCGTTGACACGCAATTCATTCAATTTGGGCAACAAAAAACCAGTTAACATGTTGCAATAACGTTCTCCATTCCCGGTAAGAGCATTTTCCTGTTCGTTTCCAAAGAAAAACGGCTCAATGATGCCACCAGCTCATAAGCCACACCAAACAGTGACTCTTGGAGGATGAACTTCTGCTGAATAATATGAGGATTCTGCGCTCCCCAAATTCGACAATTTTGCTTAGTGACGTACTCATTAAGATGAAAATTAGCTTCATCGCTAAAGATGATTTTTGATGAGAAACCTTCATTTAGTTCAAGCATCCAATTAGCAAAACGACGACGATTTAAATGGTGTGGGGCTTCAATTTTTGAGTTAGTTTAATTTTGTATGTTTTGTTGTTAGTGAAATGTTTAGTTCCTGTGAACGAAGCCTGGTTGATGCGCTTCATTCATTACGAACACTTTCACTGCATCAGGAATACGAACTGGATGAACATGTTGATACGGTCTACGACGTTCCACTCAACCAGTTTCTTCAAAACGATCAAAAATTGTCCATGTCGACCAAACATCCATGTTGACCAAAACTCTCAGGTTATTTACGAAATGTTGTTGATTTTGGACGATTATTTTCATAATAAATTTGGACAATCAAAACGCGTTGCTGTGTTATAAGCGACAGCATGGAGATAAATGGCATATTTTTGACTTGAAAGAATTTTTTAGAACAGATAACATTAAGTACTAAAATTCATCGATTGAAAAAGGACCAATAGATGGCCCACCCTATACATATCCCAGTATGCAATTTTTGGTGTATGTGAAAGTACTTGAAAAGTACTCAGGAAAGAAGCTTTATTTGTATGTAAAAAAGTGTTAAAAATTAATACGGAAAAGCGAATACAAGGAAACCAAGTTTCCAGTAAAATTTCACCTTCTTTCGAATTTAAATTTCTCTAATTTTAGTCGAGATCTTGACCCACACCAAAATTTGTATGACACTTTTCTTTGGCGAGAAGTACTGGTTTACGTGTAATTTACAGGGTGTTTCCATAGAAAAAGTATGTTTTGTGCATCAGAATGTAAACGGAATTCCGTAATTTGGTAAAATTAATACCAGAATCCATCTCAATTTTACATTTACGAGTAATCGTAACCAGCTGGATGTCAAGCGAAATTTATACAAAATATTACAAGATAAGGATTTACAATATTTTTTTAAACTATTTTAGCTTAAATTTCTAATCGTATTTTATCATTTTAAGGAACAATTCAAAAAGAGGAATAATTATTAATGCAATGTGCGTAAGGTAAGTAGTTGGTATAAGGTAAGATTTATTTCAGGGAATTTATTTTCATTTTAAAAATGGAAAATGGAAAATGTAAAAATGGAAAAAGGGGATAGTAACAGTAACGTGTCGAAAAGAGTGGTTTGTGACTACAGTGCTATAAAAAATCTGATCTGGAAAGCCTTCCTGCATATTTAGGTCTTTGTGTCAGGCGACAGGGAAGGCAGACGTACTCAAATCAGTAAAACGGGGAATCAGAGTCTATTTACGAAAACCATCGCCGAAATTCAGCAGGTAAAAATAATTTTACTTTCCGATATAGCGGCAAACAATCACAACTCGGGGCATCTATTCAAAGGTTGCTTAATCGCTATCTGGTTGCTACGAACTATCTTGATGTTCTTGGCTAAAATTACAATTAAGATTGGGACTCCCTAAATTTGTATACAGACTACATAGGAAGAGGCAAAGCGAAAGTAATTGAAAATAAATTAGACTGAGATTTTGTGCGGGTTAAACTGAAAGACGCACACACATATCCAGCTGTTACTATAAACTAAATGACTGCATCTTATATTCAAAAGAAAATATGAACAGCTAAAAAATGATATTTTAATATAAGTATAGGAATATTGAATGGATAATTCTACACCACTTGGAAACTATATCTGTGAAATAGCTTCCAGGTTTCTTGAATGTTAAAAAACGGCAGAATACCGACTTTTCGATGCCGAAAGTATTACTTTTATTACGTTTGCGATGACATATATGTAACTGCGGAGATTTAAAACCGAAGGCAAATTAAACACTACACCGACTGTGATCACACAAGAAAATCGTATTCTGCATTAAGCAGTTCTTCTATGGAAACTGAATATGATGGATGAAATTTGAATTGTAATTTCACTCCCGTTTGCCACAATCTACCAGAATGTGTCGTTCCAGGAGGTCAAATAAAATACTAGCTTGTACCTTAATATCTACGTTTAGTAGTTTTATTAAATTTTATAAGTTACTCAAATGGTATTAAGGCCTTTACTCGTTCTCGTGATATAAATGTTATTAACTGTTGGTGCTTTACCAAACACAAGTCACATATTTGTGGATTATATATCTTATTGCTGTTCCTGTATCTATAATCAACTATTTTTTGTGTATGAGAGTGTGATATTTGGCGTTAACTATCCAGAGAGTGGACGTTCCTGTATGCATCCATCAATGAATCACTTGGTATACACCACCGTTGTAAAAATGAATGTGTCTTCATTCTTTTGTGTAATAGAATGTATTTAAACTCCGTCTTCGGTCAACTATTTTTAAGTCAAAAACCTCACATCTCCTATGTCGCCTTTTGCGTAATAGCTCATGAGGTATCTTCAAAATAATGTTGAAAATCTTGAGAATGTGTAGCGTTTAGAATAACTTTTCTTCTGTACTAAATATCTTGAATTAAATTCGGTAACATGTTTCCTGCCTTATCACCTTCTTTACGAGAATTTCAAATAATTATTTTTGACTCTTATAAACTTTTCTTACTTCACATCATTCTTTGAAATCATTAACGAAAATAAAAAAATAAATCAATTAAAAATCCAACCAAAAGAATGAAACCTTTTGAAACACGACGACTATAATTACCCTATATCCCCTATGTTTTATATATAAGATCAATAAGTCAAGATACAAAGTGTAAAGTGAACACAGAGTAAACAACAACAAAAGTACTTGTTTCTCTTTGTAACTCGGTAACGCTTCTTATATTTATGCTGTGCTCTGAATTATAGCCTTTGGTACTCGAAAGACTAAAGAAGCTGCAGAATATAAAATACACGACAAGGTTAATATATTGATGATAGCAATAATGATGACGATGAAGAGATGGATGTTGAAGATACATCTTTTTCGTTTTCTATGCTGCTCCTGCTTTATTGTTCGTTTTTTCCAAAACTCTTGTCCCTCTATATATACATATAATTAATGTATGCAATTTTAATTTTTTTATTTTGTAGTCTTAAGTTTTTTTTTTTTTTGTTATATTGCACAAGATGACAATAATGATGAGATGATGAGTTTTTGAAATAAAATTTCAAGTATTGTACGTCTTAAGGATTCTTATTTATGTTTTGAAATCAAAAAGAAAATTAAATGAAATAAAAGCCACAACAAGCAGTATAACACCCAGTACTTAGAACTATAAAAATGTATAATTTTATAGTCGGCCAAAGGGTGACCGTTGACCATATCCACATACAAAAATAATGTACCTACTCATAATACCTATGGTCACCCGTTTATTGATCGACCTTCTAAATCCTTTCAATTTTTCAATCAACTGATCAATTTAAATTGATATTGATTTTGGTTTCTTGAAATTACAAAAACAACAATGCTAAAGTGTTACCGTGAATTTTAGTTGCTGTTATCAATTCGTCTCACAAGCAAAAAAGTTAAGGAAAACAGAAAACATTTTTGTTGCTGCCGTTGTTGTTGGTGTGCGCTGCTTAAATTGTCTTATAACAAACAGAAGTAATGTAAGTAAATACAAGAAGCATTTGTGGATTATTATTATTATTACTGTTATTATTGTTCGTATATATTATTATTATTATTTGTTTTTAAGTTTGATCTTTATGTTTTCTCTTGAATTTTTCATGTAAGTTTTCTTTTTCTCTATTTAGTTTTCTGCTGCCCACCCACAGTCCAAACGATATACATACGTATATAACCGACATGGAACACAAGAAACTACTTATGACGATGAACAATATAAAGAGTTATGACTATTTTTGTGATTGGATTGGAATGATAGGAATTTTTTGGAAAAATAAATATTTTCTTGCGGAAAGTACCCACTCGTTGAATTGGTTGCCTCCCAACCCAGCATAATGTTTGTCACTGTTTGTAATAGATACAGATTTTATCTTAAATCGTAAACATTCAACACGGAGTTTTGCACACAACTCATTTTATAAATCAATCAATAATTTAGATTCAATATAACCGCAACAACAACAAGACACGGATCCAATTCAATAAAATACCAATTTTTCATAATGCGATGGAGACTTACAGCGAAAACAAAAATCGTTTTGGCAAAAAGGGAAAAACTATATAATTTTCCTTGTGGTACGGTATCTTTGAGTATAGTAGATAACATCTAAAGATTTTATATTTGTGAATACGGATTTTGTTGTTTTATATTCCTACAAAACATATACATAACATAAATCATAATAGGAACATAAATAATATTATCGGAATAAAATTGACATAAAAAATATTTGCCACATTTTCCTCCTTATCCGACCATATTGAGCTGAGAGGAAAAAATCTCCAAACCTTTCGAAACAAATTATATTTGGTGACTCAATTTTTATTCTATTTGCCTGTCATATTTATTTAAGGCAACATTTGATGGTAAATAATAAATACCAGTATACACAGCAAAAAAAGGAAATTGAAAGAAAACCATTTTGTCGATCAAATGAAAATTTATGTTTTATGTTTTTCATGTTTTCCTTGATGATAGTTATGATTATATGTTATTGTATACAAAATCATTTATTTTATAATCCTTTATTATGGTTAATCAATTTGATTGTTTATTTGTGTATGAGATTTATTATCCATTTAAATATCCTACGTATTAATACTAATTTGTAGTTAATATTGCTGCAATTTTTCTTAAGCTTTGAATGCGGTGAAACTTCTTAACAAATTAAATAACTTTTCCAGGTATGAATTTTTCATCACTCTAAGTATTTTTGAAATTTCTGATTCGAAAAATGGATCCACCGGTTGAAGCACATGCAAATGGCTTATCAGCTCTCAAACATCAAAAATCTGTAAAAATTCTCCATACTTCACCAATATCCGCGTATTGCTTTGGGACCACTCAAAGAAAGAAAATCATAAGTTATGAGTCTCAAAATTTACGGACACGGCACTTTTTAACGAAGAGAGGTAATGAAAGCAAAGAAGAATTGTTTAAGTTTTTGTAGGACACAACTGAGATGGCGAACACGTTACACCAGGCGAAATGGGTAAATGCAATACACTCCAACAGCCTGTTTCAAATAAACTTAATATCAATCAATTATCGTTTGCCGATGCAACATTCAATAAACGATGGTCAATTCACATTCTCGGGAAATGTGATCATCTCCTAACCGTTCTAGAAGTTATAATCAATACACGGTTTTTCAATCAAAATGTCCAGGAAAAGGAAAATCTACCAAACTTAGGTAGTTATATCTAAAACAGACTTCACACGGAAAGGAATAATAAGCAGCAGAGAAAGTTAGAACGACAACAGCTTATAATAATGCCAAGCAGCCATTGCATGGTTTAGTACAATTTTGGGTCACGACAGGGGACATAATGGAGGAAAATGAAAAATGAAACGAGACACAACCTACCACCGGCATGTCGGAATTCGTTATCTAGCATCCCTCAGAGCTAAATAGGCATACATTAATTAATGCAAAATTAAAATGACTATAAAAACCCATACTAACAGGAAAATATAGACCTCTAATGAAGCATGACTCGAATAGAATTCAATAAGCAGCACGCATTTATGGAAGAAGCACCAGCCGCACAATATCTAGCACATCCCGAAATGACTTTAAAATTGTGTAATGGGATTCCAACTTCGAAAAGTTGTAATCAACGCCGCATAAATCTGGTATATTGTGTAACCTATGTTTGTTAAAAATATTTAATTTCGAACGATAAGGTCGCTTTATGGCATAGAGAAGGTAGAATTTTGGAATGTCAATCAAGCCACTATGGGACAGTGATAAAATTTGTAAGATTTCCCATAATTCACCAAATTAATGCTCATACTATGAACCTATTGTTAGTGCTATGGGAACCGCATTTTATCAACTTTCTCCTTTTGTCCCAAACATTTAAATTAATACAGTTGATAGATCAACTTTCTTTCAGTTCTAATGAATTTTTTACAGTTGTAAAAATTCATTAGAATTCAAAAAAGCTTTAGAAATACTTTTAAAGAGATGTCGCATCCCTTTTTACAAACAGAGCTAACTAGCCTTAAATTGATTGAAAAGAGATGATAACTTTTCATACGCAATTGAACCAATGTTTTAAGTTCTCTTGACTTCTCACCTATGTTTTACTATCGATATGTTGATGACATAGTTACGGCGAATCCAGCAAATTAAATATGCGATTCACTTTAAGTCTTTAATAATTTTATTGGCAACTTAAAATGCACAATATACGTAGCATAGATGGTACAATTTCTACAGACTGGTTTCATAAACAACTTGGGCTAGTCGTTATCTAAAGTTTAATTCATTTCTTCTGGTATATCATAGACAAAATACTGTCACTGTGTCATCTAAAAGAGTTGTACAACTTTTTGATTGAATTTTTCATAAGTCTATTGCTGAATCTATAACAATTTTATTCAAAGCATACAAAAATTTTGAGAAATCGATTTGCTCACACCTTAAAATTCACTGTGCATATTGGTGTAGTTAAAACCTATCTGGCTGAATATTTTACTAGTGCTCTGTATGTCTAGTATTAGCTCCACAGGATTTAATGTCCCGTTGTACAAAACGACGAAAATATCACTTCCCTAATTGAATTACAATTCGAGCCCGTGCTAACTTCAAAGACTTATGGAATTTATATGTTTTCTGGGATGAAAAATTGGTTGATTACGTATTTTAAATGCACTGAAAATAAACAAAAGTTTACTATTCGAAACGTCGACATAATCTAAATAACTATTTTTATCAAACACGGACTATATACCAGATTTGTTATTAATCCTACAACAATAATTAAAGCCCACTTACCTACAATTAAATAGAAATGTATACAAATACTCTTTGACATCGCCTCAGCACTGCTTTATTGCTCAACAAGAAATTTCTATTCATTTTACAAAGGCGTCAGAGTAAAAATGGAACAATGCGTATACAGCGAGCACTAGCTAGTTGAAGCAGCGAATTTAAGGCTAAGCCTATAATGGTGAAATGCACAATAAATAATCAGAGGAAATTCAATATCGAGAAATTGAAAAACACTAACATAAGAAACACCTTCAACGAAACCCCAATGTCCCACACGACGAAACCAGTAATATCGATGAGAATTGGACACAAATAGAAGAATAATGCGTCAAGACAACTGAAGCACTAGGTAACAAAGGATTAGATATGAAAAATGGTAGAAAATTGAGGAAATATTAAAATACACATGGAACAAAATACAATGAATATATTTTTCAGATTGCAGAAGCTTCCTGATGTTTTTTATAACGAAACAATCAACGCCCATTCACCAAGGGAGCGGAAGTTAAAATCCCTATTCAGAAGATAAAGAACTACAATGAATAATATTTTAGCTAAACTACTCAATGAGGACGCATCTTTAACTGCAGAAACTCTAACTCCTTTACTATCAAAAATATGGAACACTGCCAAAATTCCACAGAGATGGAAAGAAGGCTCAACCATAACACTATTTCGAAGAAAATCGACTTCAGTGAATGCAACAATTGTTAGGTCCATCGTTCTGTTGTCGTAACAAGCGTTATCATAGGACGATGCTGAACGAATCACCTCTAGTCAATTCGAATCTTCATCCAACAATCAAACGAATATAGCGAGCTCCCTACTATGTAACTACTATTCTAGGACTTTGAATTCGCAGTGAATTGCATCAACAAAAAAATGTCTTGAAGGCACTCTGCGAAGTAGACATTCCGAAGAAAATATTCGATCTTATCAAAAGAATTTCCATGGGAAGGCACAAATAGAGTTCAATACAAACTGATACAATGGGACAAATACTTTAACACACGAGGAGTCAGTGGTGATTTATCTCCACTACTGTTCCAAAGAATACTGGATAGTGTGGAATGCTAACTAGATAATTAAACACTGATCAAGAAACACAGATTCACGAACATTTAATGCCGATACATGTAAATTATACTGCTGTAAGGCTGTGAAAAGAGGAAACCGACACTGAAGATTCGAAGAACACTACAGGTGGTTTTTGATAAATGTCTTATAAGGCTGGTACGATGCATTTTGCGAAACAACATTCCTAGTGAAAAACATCTGCGGCAAAAACAGATCGAAATTGGATGGAACTTTAAAAAACGAAAGTGGAGATGAATTGGATACCAACTGAGAAAATATAGCTTATTGTCATAACTGAAATATCGAACGCAAACACCTGAAACGAGAATTCTCTTTGGCACTTAGAAATGGAGGTACTTTTTGTGAATTGAAGAGAAGCAGGAGGCGAAAGCGAATTCTCACCGTCAATTGCAATCGTTGATAAACACAACTTTGACCCTCTGATGGAATGCAGAATTCGGCGCCGTCCCGTCTTTCACGTTATCTTCCAGGTTTATACATGAATAAGTGATCAATATGAATAAAACGGGAATATTACTTGACCGTATAAAAGGACATGCAACCTATTGTAAGTATTAGCCGTGATTATAATTAACCGTGCCCGTAACTTTTGGTCTTCACTTCACTTGGTTACTTCTGCTTAAAAAGTGTATGCACGAAAACCAAAAAGCCCATCCTACGGTACGGCCATTCGAAACTGATTCACAATATTTTGCAAAACTTTGTCTGGGAATTAACACTCTTCAAGAAATTATACACCAAAGTGTGGCAAAGTAGACACATCGAATACAATTCAGACCCAGGGCTTTTCCAATATTTCATTGGATGCAAGTTTAGTACGACTATTAGCAACATGGTCAAATGAACGGAATAATAATAGCAGGATAAAAAGTGCCTTTCATATCAATTATGATATCAAAGTTAGAATTAAGCGAAGCCGAGTTACTCTTGGAGTAACTTTCTAGGTAATACTAAAATCGCTCGAGTTTGAGTCTAAACAGTCTATAACTTTATAGACGCATTTATGATTTTTTGAAACGAGTGTATCACGCGCTATATCATAAATTAGTAAATTCATTGACGAGAGTACTCGTATACCTTCACCTGAAAACAACATAGGTTATGCGCCAAGAGTATTTATGCCAAGTGAAATTAAAAATAGAAGTTTTTCGTGGCAAAACTCCAATTGTTTCGATTCGAATCTCGTGTATTGTTTCATGGCTAAATATTAATTAACAACATTTTCCTGAATAAATTGCGATATTTGCCGAAAATTTTGGTAGAAAATTTTATCAAAGCCATGAATACGTAATGATACCTGTGGGTTAATGGAGAAAAGGAAGGAAATTAAACTAAAGATTTTGGAAAATGATGCGTCACTATCGAGAATATTTTTTAAATACCGTGGAGATAGGTGGGTAAAGCGCCGGGTATCTTAAGTATTGCCCGGTTTGTATAGTCCAGAAGCTAAGCAAGGAAGGATTTAAGAAATCGCGAGTAGAAAGTTTGAGGATGAAATGGCTTCCACCTATGCGGACGAGAACTCTCTACCAGAACAGAGACCAGGAAACTTAAATCCAACAAACGAATTGGACCTGACGGTATTCCAATAATTGTAACAATTGTACTCAAATATTGTTTCGGTTCCCCCGCTACGCCTTCTATTAAACCATTTCATTTGTTAATGAAGGTGACTATTTCCTTCAATTTAAGGTGATAAATCATTCTCCACAAACTACCTACCAATTGCTTTGTTACCTGTTTCGCCTAAAGTAATGGAATATATCGCCAACCTCCATCCTTCAGACAATCTAGAGGCGCATGCCCTTCTTTCTCATTATCAATACGATTTCAGAGATACCGCTTTTCCAGTGAATTCATTACATACAAGATGCGAAAAATTACTGGTGAAAATTTTGGCGAATCTAGCATTGTGTGTGTGTGCCCGTGGATATTTCAAAAGCATTTGATATAATTTGGTTTCAATGTGCAATAAACAAACTTCATTCGTTGAATAATTCAGGTTATTTTGAATGGATTTACTTCCTGTTCGTATAAGGTTAATTCAAATGGGTCTCCAGATTTGAAAGTACACTAAATGTGGGAATACTCAAGGAAGAGTACATTTCTACATATTTTCGTTGCCGAAATTTAAATCGTCCAGCAGTGCGCTCAACAAATAAAAATTTATTCGACGATGGATGTTCAAGTGATTTCTTACCCTCCTTTATCAGCAACAATCTTTGCTTTTTGAAATATTTTGTGTTAGTTCCGTACTATACACCTGTCGTAAAAGTTGGCCTTCCGTTGTCTTTAACTTTCGCAGTAAAACGTGTTTTGCTGATGCAAGAACCACAAAATTACAATTTGGCAAATCCAATTCGAGCAAGTAGGATATCAATGTCTGATAAGGTTATTCCACAGTTGCAACTTTACAGCCAAAACAGTTTCGATCATCTGTTAGTGGTTGTCAGCTTCAAATGGTAATTAAAATAAGTTTGACGTAAAATAGCAATTTTCGTTGAATGAGCAAATACAACTGTAATAACACTGTATAACAGTATAGATAGTTTTACAACGTTTATCAACTAGGTTTTCAATCATTGCTTCATCACAGGCGTTTGTAATGACAGTCATTAAAAATGCAAAAATTTATTCGCAAAGAACATTGGGTTTGCATGTGTACAAGAAAGTATACTTATTGAATAGTTTAACCGACTGTTGTGCTGTATTTTATTTGCCTTCCATTAAAAGTAGCTCCGGTAAGTCGTGTGCTATATGCATGTATCAAATATTGATGTTTGGCGTTGATCCACTAACCAAATAACTATATGATAAGCTCAGAATGGTGATTTCCGGGTATTGTATATTTCCGACCATATCATCATAAACATTTTATCGTAGACCACGTCATTGTAAATATTTAGCTGTATGACCACATCAACGTATAAGCACTTAATCGTAAGACTAATTAATCGTATGGACAGTTAATCGTAACCCACATCATTGAATGTACGTTTGGTTGGCCCAAAACATCGGAACTAATATACCGAATGATTATATGCCGAAAAAATGTATCGAAAACATAGTCTGTCGGTTTTCGTCGAACTTAAAAGCGAATTTCGACTAAATCTCTAATGTTCTAAAGAGTTCACCCAAAATAACATATCGAAAAAAATATTCGAAGAAGATCGATTTTTTTATGATCGAATTTCGATTATGGCATTTAATTTACTCTAAATCGCTTCTTCAATTCTCATAATTTGAAATTTATTTTGATACATGAATAATAAAATTTGAAGTTGAATTACTTGACGCAAGAATGACTGGAAAATGAGTTTAGAAATTTTAGTCAATCGATATTATTTGTTCGGTCAAATGGCACGATACCCCTCAATTCTCTTTTTTAAATAATACAAATGAAATTGTTTTAATATTGCAATAAAAATTCACTACTTATATATCAAATGTTTAGTTACCATAAAAACTTTTTTAATCCTTGTACTAGAATAATAAACTCCCCAAATCCTCTTAGCTTATAGGTTTACTTTAATTGGCCAAAAAGGATACTACTCGTGAAAAAAATTCAAATCCAGAAATACTGATAATATAAATCTCTCTCTCATCAGATTAAACGATTCTACGATTAACTGACATAACGATCAAATTGTCTTACGATTAGTCTTACGAACTGGTCAGAGTAAAACTTTCAGGTATTTCACGCAGACTCCCAGTAGTTGAGAGCCAACCGCTACAATTTTACAACTGTAGCGAAGTTAGTGGTTGTAAAGATTCATCGGGAAGTGTTGCGATAAGTTTGTGTGAAATTTTCAGTGCCATCTCGAGAGATGTAAGTAAGAAAATTACTCTGACCAAGCTGAAGAAGCTTCCGTATTCATTCCTCAAATGTTGGTTTTTATTTAGTTGTTTTACCACTTGAATGAGGCGTGCTGTAGCTTTTTTCTGAATTCGCCTAATATGAAATTGTAGCTTTTAAATGGTAATGCGACCTGTTATGCACCATTTTCTAATCTTTTGTAGTTCTTTTGAAAGGAATCTTCGCATTTCTGTTTATCACTGGTTAGTTTCCGTTCTACTTGGACTTCTTCTGTTTGCCAAAACTTCTTGAACTGATTTTCTAAGTCGATGTACGATATCATAGATTTTATGTGGTGATATGCTTGAGCTTTTGAATTTTCCAAACACAATCCATCCTAATTCTGTTTTTTGTGCAATTGGTTGTTCTGGATTTCCTTTTATAATATCACTCAATATACGATCTTTGGATAATAATCTGCCCCAAGCAACATGTCTATGGGGCCCGGTGTGTTATAGTTTGGACCCGCATGCTCTAAGTTGCTTAGATGTTCCTAGCCTTGGGTTTTTATAGGTTGTTCTGGTAGCAGTGTCGTGAGTTTTTGAAATACTAAAGCATCTAAGTGTAATTCAAATTCGGATGCTCTAACCGGTTGAATTTTGAGGCTCACTATTTTCTTTACATCCCCAATATTGCGACCACCGATTCCAGCTATTTTGGCACATACTTTCTGCCCCAATTTTTGAACTGCATCCTCTTTAATGAAAGCTTGAGGTCCTGGGTCAATCAGGACTCTTAAAGTTGCGTGGCTTCCATTATTATTAGCGGATTTAACCATTGCTGTTGCTAACAATACGTGTTCTTTATCGTGATCTACGTTTATTAGTTTAAAATTGTTTAATTTACCCGTGCTTGTGGTTTGAACTTTGGGCTTTGCTGTATGCAAAACAGTATGATGTATCTCAGTAAAGATCGAGCATTTCGTCTCTCGACCGCAATGGTTCGTTTGATGTGCTGATGATAGGCACCTGCTACATAGCTGGTGTAGTAGCACTATTTGGTTTTTATCTGTTGCTGACAGCTGCTTGGACCGTGGACAATGGTCTAATGTATGGTTCATCTGGCAATAAATGCAAATCTCGCGTAGAGGTGTTGTGGCAATCGTTTGTCTTACCACTTGCGGCTTTGGTTGTTGCGATTGATTTTTTGGGCTATATGGTGCTTCCAAGGACTTGAAGCGTTGTTCAAGAAACTTCAGAAATTCTTCGGTTTTCTGAAATTCAGTTGGGTCCTGGAGCGTACTTTCATATAATCGTCGTATTTAACTGTCCAATTTCTTGGATAATGTCAAAATTAGAAATTAATTCCAGGATTCGAAGTTTATTCCTAGGCTTCTGATTGCGTGTATACACTCATTAGTTGTATCATGCAAATGCCTAATTGCGGCTGCTGATTCTGTATTAATTGAAGGGTGGTTTAGCGACGTATTTAGGTAAGCTGATATTATTAGGCGTTTGTTGTTGTATCTATTGTTTAAGGTACTCCAGGCCATTTTATAAATATCAGCAGTTGATTCCAAATGGTTTATTAGTTTAGCTGCTGCTCCACTAAGATGGGTTTTCAGATAGTTTATTTTATGTGTGTTTGAGAGCGTTTGGTTTTGGTCTATCAGACGTGTGAATATTTCAGAAAAACTACACCATTTCATGTACTCTCCATAAAACGTATGTATTTCAATCCGTTTCAGCTATATTTCTGATTGTGTGTGACTAGTTGCTGATGTTTCGTCCATCGCAGTGGTCAATTATCATTTTTGTGAAACTTTCTTTTAACGCTTCATAATTCCCTCTTGTGACGTATCCAGGCCTCTCATGATCATCGTCTGAAATCTTGTCTTCGTAGCATTTGGTTAAGCGTGCTGTTGTTGCTTTGATCTACCGGTGTGTTGGTTTGTTGTACGAACTTTTTATTAGAATTGCCTGTCTCGGATGCTATGAACTCCATGCTGCACGCCGGTGATAGCGGTGTTAGATTGTTTAATCGCTGGCGCATTTCTTCTTTAAGTTTTTTGTCTGTTGCCGCCACTGTAACTCTTTGGTTGGTGTATAGATGATCTTTATTGATTGGTGGAACAAGGTTGTCTATTTGTTCATCCGTTTTACGAACTCTGCGTATAGAGTTTTTAATTTGTCTATCCTCATCTCCAAATATTTCCTCGTCTGACGGAATAGTCCGTTATGGCCGGTCGTTTTGTGACTGTTGAATGATGATACTCGGTTTTATTGGTTGTTGTGTAGCACTTGATTATTGTAGAACATTTCGCTAGTTGTTTTTTAGCCTTGTTTTCGATGGGTTTGTTAGTTACTGAAGCGAGCAATAATTTAACTGTTTGACCAGTTGGTGTTGGCGTTGAAATTAATTTTTCCCGCGGTAGTAGCCAAAATATTCAAGTTAAATTTTATTAACTTGCTTTACCGCTGGTTGGTTTTTATTTCGAACGATCATGTATTGAAATGAGATTAGTGCACTTACCGTGAGTTGGAGCTTATCCACTTAATCATATCAATCCATATGGTTTAATAAATGAGAAGCAATGTTTTTACAGGTATTATAACTTCTAACTTTATTATAAAAATTTTACACTTGATTCAAGTAAGTGGTGCATAATTGGTAACAGTCTGGAATTGTCAACACTTTTTAAAATGGCTTATTCACGTGTTAACCTGCCAATATTGGTTATAATTTAATAATTGAAAAATCTTTCTGCAATATGTTTACTTTACAACATCATTTTTAGATCAAAATATAAATAACTCCTATCTATCTTACCTGGCATATCCCTCAATAGCAGAAACTTTATAATGCCAGTTTACCTGCATCTCTAACTCATAAAATCTTACGATCGACCTGTTTTAAATTTTTATTGCTTTGTTTACCTAGGTTTTATTGCACTAGAGGCGCACGTGTCACAAATTCTAGTTGCAAATGATCGGAAATTCCAGAAATTGCATCTCTAAACAGTATTCTGATAAGTCGAATGGGCGTCAAGTTGTCTGGTGTCATCGATTCGCTTGAATTTCCCAAACTAATGTTTAAAAGCGGTACACAGATGTTTCATACCGATTTATTATGTTTTCGGAAATTCCTTAAAAAAGGACTCGTAATTTAAATTTTAAACCTTTAAGATCTATTATAAATATATTATACCTGTAAGATTAACGACCGCATGATCGTAAACATAAAAAAAAAATATTTTACAACAAAACTAACCGATTATCGCGTATCACGATGCGAATTTAATTTTTTTACTGTGCTCTTGTGCTTACTGTATTTATATATATTTTGATCCCACGGCGATTGTGATCTTCAATAACACACAGAGCACATAGAACGGTGAATTTCCTTAAAGATTTCATTTCTTATTTTTTTTTTAATTCAAAAGCGTGCACAATTGAAATTAGCCATTAGCATATTTTGTTGTTACCGATGACTTTTGATTTTATGATTTTGATTATAAAATAAAAGGAAAATCGTGAAAACTTTTATAAAAAATCAATTTATTTCTTGAATGATTTTGACTTGGTACCGCAAATTTATTTTTATTGTACATCTTTATCATATACCAACACATAATAAAATGGGTATGTGGTTTGTGCCCCTTTCGTGGAGATTGGAATTTAAATTTAATCTGCCACACTTTTTCGCGATCGATTTATTTGAAATCTTAACGTGTGCGCGCGGCGCGATTGCATAGTTTATTGAGTAATACCCAAAGAATTTTTATTGAACAGATTTTTTGTATCCACCTTCAAAGTATTTTTATTTATTATGAGAATACATTAAAAGACGTCTTACTATTTTACTGTAATAATAATGATAATTATTTATAAATCCACGCAGTGATGTGTGTTGGCGGTAACATTACACGTTCTGTGTTATACAATTTATTGTGTAACGGCACTCTCGTCTAATATGTGTCGATTTTTGTAGCAAATCAATTAATTGACGACACACGATGATTGGCATGTGAGCGGTTCAATACAAATTTATTACCTAATTTGAAATGAAAAAGTCGCAAAGTCATCAAAACCCCTATAATATGTTCACCCCCAAATTCCCTAATCAAACATTTATTTGTAAAACGTTGTACAACACAAACAACCTGTTAAATGGTCACCCTAAAACACATAAAAAAATGTCATCAAATCGTCGTGATCCACTATTAAAGTTTTCTTTTCTATTAATTTATAGATTGTTTGTTCCATTCTTAATGTCAAATCAATTGTTGTAATTTTCTTAATACCTACCCCCTCTCTTGTACATACATTTGTACGTAATATCCCATACTAACATGATTATGTCATTTCAAAGCTAACAGAGGAAAAAAAATCTTTTAAGATTTTATCAAAACTTCAGATCCCCAAAAGACAATCATTGCTATACTAGCTGCCCATTTAATATAAATGGAATATCCTTTTTGTGTGTTTGTGTTCTACTGACTGGTCAAACAAGAGAGAATCGAAATGATTAGGGATTAAAATTCGAATTTCGAATACGTTCGGAAAAAGGCGAGGAGGGAAATAAAAATTTTCATTTGATAATTGAGATTGATTGCACCGTATAATGTGTAGCGGCCGAATGGTGAGATCAGGCAACACGCACCAATCCTTTGCCTTGACTCCTTTCGCAGCCGTATCAATAGTAATTTATTTTCAAAACAACGAACCTTAATCATTTTCACAGAGATAAAAGTTTTTGGTAATTAATTAAACAATTTTTCCCCGTTATCGTTATTTTCCGTATATTACGTAGAAAAATAGTCGAAAAATAATTTTTGTTTTTATGATAAGACAGGAGAAAAATTAATTTTCGTGATATAATATTTTTTTTTCGGTGTTGTGTTGGAAGGTGCGTGAAATTTTTGTTTAGATATATAGAGTTGATGATGTGTTCGTATATACAGTATATCACATAGAATAGAAGAGTCTCAGTATTCATATAAATGAGATATATTACAAACGGGTAAATTGTTGTGGATGGGAAATTATTTTGGCTTGATAAGAAAATTATAATTAAAAATTGTATGTATAGAAGTTTGGATGGGAGAGATAAGTTTTATGCGGATCGTAATAGTTTTGAAATTAATAAATTCCCAAATGAGATAAGCAATGTGTGTGTATGTGTGTGTGTGTGTGTGTCTGTAGTATAAAATAGACTATGTGAAAGTCGCAATACATCATTGTTGAGTCACGTTGAAGGTGTTGTTTCGATAAGAAAATAATATTTTCATATATAAAGTAATTAGTTACAGATGGATCTGAGGTCACTGGATAATTGTAAAGCCTACCACATTGTTACTAACTCAGTTTTCTCTTATTTACTTGAAGAAACAAGAGAAAAATTTAGTTGTTGTCTAAAATCGGCCACAGGTCATTATGAAAGTTTCATTCTAAACCATTAACATTAGCCGGTACTTCGGACTTGACTCGAAATATCAAAAAATTATCAATCAAGCCGTGAGAATCTAATAAAATAAATACAATCTAATAGTATAATTCCCAATATTAACCCATCCAGTCAACAAACTACGGCAACAAATAAATAAAAACGACCGGTGGTGGAAATAATCATAAGAGCAATTAACATAAAGAGTATTGCAGGGATGGGCGTGGTAAATTATGCAATGTAATCTACGCGGTTGTCGACACGTAACTTATTACTTAGATTAAATAGCGATTTTTTAAATCGATGACGTCCATAAAGTAAACAACGTCGACAACCTACATGTTGTTGAGATCCTCGCAGCTGGCACAGTCTTGGGTAAATGTGGAAAATGTCTGCTATATGAAGGCGATCAAATAGAAAGCTCACAAAAGAAATTTGGATGCAAATAATTATTTACTTTCAAATCGACGATAGCAAAATACTCAATTCAAGCAAACAATGACACATAAATATACTTCAGCGATCACCTCACAATGTTTTAGATGTAATTAGATTAAAACTGTACAGGGATGCGTAAAAGTTGAACAAATTAGCCAACAAATATTACAAATTCCTCTGGATAAACCATTCCGTGATATATTTTCGGAAAATTGAGAAAGCTCCAGTTATTCGGATTTGATCCCGGAATGACTGTGAAACTGTTTTGGATTATCATGGAATCAGCATGGATAAATTTAACACTTCAACATTTCATTCATTCAACATTTTAACCTTCCAGGTCTCAATTTCATATTATTAATTATTTAATCCCATTTTAGTGAAAGAACGGGGCGATATTTTTGCCAAAATACCACAATAAGTGTGTGTCACTAGAAAATGGTGAAAATCTTCAATATTGAGCATTCGCAATTTGCGACGCAAAGGCTAGTAATTTGGTCTAAACGATCACTAAAAAACTTTCCGTTACAATTATTGTTGTCGAAATAAGGCGGCATTCTAAAATATCTAGTCTAGCCAAAGTTTTTTGTTTAAAAGATTAACTATTTAGGCTTCTAGCACAGTAGAATTATATATAGGAAGATCACAAAATATCTGCTCCGTTCTTAAATTTTACGTCAAAGTAAAATTTCTCGGGAAATTCAATACAACAAGAAAATTTATGAGACGAAATATTTTTCAATCTCAATCTTAGTTGCGATAATCGAGTAAACATTTTCAGACACAGAGAATAACCGGCCCTAGGTCAGATATATAATTAATTTTGAATGCAGAGAACTAAAATTAGTGCAGCTATTTTAATAGCTGGAATTTAAGTGATAATGTTTCAGACGAGTTGAAGACTCCAAGCTAAATCGCTAAGATAGATCCAGTGGGGGGTTCAAAATATACATTTGATTTTGTTACTATAAGATACGCAAGAATTATCGTACTTACAGTTGAACTGAGTGTTTAAAGCGGTTTTACTGAAAAGTAAAGATTTTGATGCTCGCCAAACAAAAATTGGTCGATCGTTAAATACGATTTTAAAAATGATGTTGTTGATTTATGGTTTACATTGATATAAAACCAGAAGAATCCTTATTTGGATTCTTCTGGTTTTCTGCTGTGCATTAATAAAAATTGCGAAATTACATTTATTTTGATGTGGGTCCCATCAGACTTAAATTAATTAACCTTGAAACTTTCTTGTAAAGTTATTGAAATATTTGTGGAGATGATAAAGATGCAGAAAGTACTTTCCAGCTTAATTCTATTATACTCTGTTCCTCAAGAGTTCAGTTCTTTTGATTTCCTGTCAATATTATACATGATGGGATAATTATGATATAGGTTGATCTAGGTTCTGCTCAATGGAAGCTAGGAATGTTTGTGGCTTTTTTCTTAATTTGTGGCTTTCCTATCTGATTTTTTGAATTGCCGTGTAATTTTAATTGTATTTTTGTGGTTTAAATATGTTGAAAAATCCACATTAACACACAAGACTGGAAGCCTCAACGAGAATTTATTTGAAACACCTAAATTGTGTACTTACTTGTTGAATCTTCGACCGGAACTGAAAACTAAGAATATAAAATATGTAGTGCGCGAGTGTGTTAAAAGATTAACATATTTTAAAATTTCGTTACGACTTTGAAACGAATCTAATTGTGCTAATTTAACAGCATCTACAGTTTGATGTGCTACGTTTTATAAATATCCTTTTTTTAATTTAACATTTTACGTTCCAAATAAAATGATCCTTCTGGAAATAAGTATATGGCATGGTTACGGAACGGCAAATCAATTTATTCACAAATTTTTCAAACGATTCTGTAACATTTCATGATACGGTATTTGTAGTATCGATACTACACAATTTTCGATGTAATCTACTTCGAGTCTAGTTAAGAAACCCGAAAATAGTATGATCTTAATAGAATTTTTCTGCATCCACCGCTACCTTAAAAAAATTTGACATTTCAAGTCAGAATCGAATTCATGAAAAAGTATTTTAAAGAGACCAAATAGATTTCATTACGAGTCAGCTTCATCGAACATCATAACGTCGTAAGAAGCCAAATTCGCGGCTATGAAAGAAATTCACTGTGCAATGCCGTCTTTTATATACATCATCGAAACGAATACTGTTTCCACTCTCATTACCCAAGCCAACATCCATTTCGTAAGCAAAATGGTGGCACACTGATACGGAGCCACGCGAATAGGTTCTGTGTTTAATCGAATTTTTTTGTCTCTCGGATTTGCAAGCTTCATATAAATATTTTTGTATTTGAGTGATTTTACCAGAATAAAATTTGTACTGTGTGAGATTTGTTAAAAACCCTTCCATGAATTTGTGCTTAAACATTTTATTGCGTGGTGATGATTTTGTTCATTGAAGTACCGTGGCTCTAAGTACATTGTTGTTCCGTGAATTTTACTATAAATTTAAGTACTTAGTTTGTAGCCGAATTGTGTGATAAATATTTGTCAGTATTAATTTTATGAAAATACCGAATGGACCAAAATTCTAATCGAATCGAAATTATCAAAACTACATGCCTATGAAGAGAGTTTAATTAAGGTAATTGGACTCAAAGGTTTAATAATTATTCAACAATCTTATTTGTATTTGCTTTTCAAAATTAACTCAATATAAAATTGAAATTAAATAAATATAATTTTGTTTAAAATATTATTAAGATGATTGGCACGGAAACTTTGCCAAATAATTATTGAAATAGTCTAAATAACAAGTAAATCTGATTAAAAATCAGACCGAAGAGAATATAACTCATTCGCTCGCCATCATTTAAAACGCACAACATACTCGTATCACAGTCTCAATCGAATTATAGATCCCCCAAACATTGACTTAAGGCTAATCATTATTATCGCACCTCCACTTATTATGTGACCCCTCAATTCATTGATAACTATAAAATCAATTAAAAGTAATCATATTAAACACGAATCACACCCTCGCAAAACAAGGCGCGTTGTACACAATTCTCCCCGAACGAACTCATATATCCATTACATTAATCTTAAACAATAATAATCATTTTCTTTTGAATTGACATTATTATCGGATACAAATGAATAAGAAAAATCATAAATTTTCCCGACTAAAGAAATTCCCAAGTGTAGTGTGAAAAACAAAAATAGAAAAGTTTCTTTAATCATCATATCCCTTTTCACTTGTAGAACTTGTAAATTAACCCTCCTCAAAAGGGAAAATTGACCATCGATATTACACCATCGACGGCTATACCATACGAGAAAAACAATCGTTCCGGATATCACATTATCATTGATGACCTCTAAACTTTAGTTGTTAGTTTTTCAGCTTCTTAGTGGTGTTGTTGTTGTTATATGATATCTTGATAATCTTCTTATGTACTGTTTTGTGTATTTGACTGTTACTTCACCTTTTTTATTATCACCATCGCATCGTTATCGTTCTTTATATGAGATGGTCTACTCTGTTGTTATTTTTTATGTTCTTATGTATCACTTCTTATATAACAATTTCATTGAATTGCAATTTTAGTATCGATTTTGTTGTTCCGTACGGTATACGGTTATTGCAAAGTAGTTACGTTTAATGCATTTCTTGTTTTATTGTATACTCAATATGTGGGGGAGGTTAAGGCACATTCGAATGCAACACATTCAGATTTAATTTGTAATAAATTTGATTTAATTGTGATTTATTTATAGCTCTATATAGGTACCGAAGGAGAACAACTAGCGAAACTAAATGTTCAAACCCATTTTAGCTTATACAAATGCTCTTAAATTATTCGACCAAAATTTTCAGCAAATTAAAAAAAAAGCATCCCTATGATAATGAAACCGATGATTATGCTGATTTTAGAACAATGATAATCGTAAAACACAATAATTTCTGTGGATGTGGATGTGTATTGTATGAGGAAAATTATCCAGAATCATCAAGATTTTATTACAATATATACTAACTAAGAACATTATTCCGTTTCATATTTTTTGTGTGAGGAAAATATAAGAAAATCAAATAACATAAATTTTCCACAAAACTACAAAAAATTGAATCTGGTGACCAGAAGAAAGTCCACAAAAAAATACTAAGCACAGAATCAACAGAATTAAATCCAAACAAAAAAAAAAGGATATCTCAAAAAAATAATTGTATACATGATCACCATCAGCATCCTTTATTATATTTCCTTTGTTTTTCTTTCGTTTTTTTGCCATCGTTAAACTCTCTTGTATTGTGTTTTCTGATTCCATCAATCACACAAAAATAAATTTTCACCAAACCGAATCCATATTTGTTTAGGTTTCTCTGTTGTTAAGCTAATACAAGATTGCCATATTCGACAGAACCAGAGCACAAACACACTCGCACACACACAAAAAACTGTGAAACCCTTTTTTATTTTATTATCTCAAATTTTTTTTTTTTTATTATTTAGTTTTGTTTGGTTGGTATCGTCCTATTGTTCAACGAAAATAATCATAATAGGATACAATATTATAGAGCTCCCATTCAAATATTGACTCGAAACATACACAAGGAACTGGAATACAAAATATTTCTAATATAAATGTTTATTGTTAAATTCAACTCCGATAGTGGTAGGCAGGATAATCATGATTGAATCACCCCGCGTAATCATAACAACTATTTGGTTTTTCATAATACGGTGGTAGGTACATTTAGAAAACAGGAATATGTTGCAACGCCATCCTCGCTCGCTGCGTACATGCGAACTCAATGATTGACATTATGCAAATTTTATCATTGTAATGTCAGTGTGTCATATTTGATTCTTGAAATTAAAAATCGTGTGTGTTTTGTTTACTTTTGATTTAAGTAAATAAATAAATAAATATTTATTTAGATGTTACTGTGCTACTGTATGCGTTTTGAGATATAGGACTAAATTTGTTTAAATGAATTAATTGAGATGAGAGACTATCATCCAAATCAAAATGATCATAATTGTTCACTTATTGTTGTTGTTATTGCAACTGAAGCCATGAAATCGTTAAACTACAAGAATTCTAATTCCTATAATGTAACTGAATAAAAGATTCATTATACGTTCTGTGTTGCCTAAATCGAAATTGTCTAAAATTTGTGCGTGAAATCTGACTCTTTATACTACCAACCCCGTTGTAACTATATACAATGAGAGAGTCAGATAGAATTCAGAAATGAAACATCACAATATTTCATTAGAACCAGAATGGTGCCAATAGTGTTTGATTTATTTGTATATCAAACAGGTGGCACAGTTCTTAAAGCTGTGCCATTTGGATCGAGAGGAAGTGGGTTTGAATCCCAGCAAAAAAATAAATCGCCAACTATGACCATCTGTTGCTGTGAGGAAATCGGTCCAGATTCATCGTTCATGTCGGTTTACATTAACAAACCGCACTCACTGCGGGAGGTATGGTGATAATAGAGTTTGTAACCAATTTGCATACGCAACGTAACACTTAACAAATAAATTTGGTGTAAGTGTTGGGACTCGAGGGGGTGTATCTGTAGACATTGTACATAGTTTGTATCAAATAGCGAATAGGAGAACCGAAAATACCCATAACTCGTATTTTACTCCAAATTTCAACATATAAACGAAGTTTTATCAGTTTTTGATAGCCCGAGTTCCATCATAATTGGTCAAGTAATTAGTTCAAAAAATATCATTTCCAGAAACACAATTTGGACTGATTTTAGCATCCCATTTCTATCATACAAACAAGTTACATCACACTCGCTTCAGAAAAACTTGGTTCCATTCTATTATAAAATTTTCCAAAGCCACATTCAAAACATATTCTGAAATTTATGATGCATATGGTACGAAGTTCAATATAGCGCAACATGACGGCCCTACCATCGTACCCAGAAATCATCGAAAACCAACTCTCAAATTTTTATCAAACCCGTTCCAACAGAGCAAAAATAACAACTTCCTAATCAATTTTTCCCGAAATTTTTCCGAAAGCACTCGAAAACTTGTTCTACAACCACGTTATTAACGTTCATCAAGTTTTTGAAATGTATCTGACCCCATCGGTGGACCCTCTACAAATGAATTATGAAAAAAGCAGTCACCAATTTATATCCAATCAAAAAATGTTCAACACAGAAACACCTGGCCTCATTGCCGGATCTTTTAACGATTTTTTCTGAAATCAGTCTCTCAGGGCTCAATCGCTATAGTCTGCGCTTGGAAAAATCTTCGTTATTATGTATGCAAATCCGATCTCTCAATAGAATTTCCCCGATATCAGCACAACTCGCAACCTGGCAATTCGAAAACGACTCATAACTAAATTTTGAATTTTAAAAAAATCTCGGTCTCACTGGAGGCTCCTAATCGAATTATCTAAAAAGCGAAACTATTTGCAATCTCTTTGCAATGCAATTACGAAAAGAGATTTACCAAAGAATTTTAATCACTTCGTAGCCCTCACCGATCGGTCACGTAATGGAATTTTCCCAAAATTAGAACTTATCGCAAACGCTTCGTGGCTCTCGAAACATACACCTACGAGTACGTGAATTGTAAAAATTATTTCGTGCTGAAAACCTTTTAAAATGACATGGGCCATATTAGGGGAGAATCGTCATCTATAATTTTTTATCGAAATCCCTGTCGAAAATAGTTTCACAAGCGACCCCAATTCCATGGTTCCTCGACGAATAATTTGCTGGACTCAATCCAGAATTACATAATATTAAGAATTGCGAAATCATTGCAATCGATTTCTGGCATCCATAAAATCATTCGAAATCCGAGGTTCAAATATGTTCTGGAGCCAAAACACTCCCAACTTTCTCGCAGTTCGCTTTTCACTTCCCACCTTACGCAGTATAGTCTAACCGTGGTCGTACGGTTATAGGTCCGATTTATATAGCTGCGCATAGCTCCATGCCAGACTATAGTACCGATAATACTGACATGGAAGATGAGTGGCCCATAGGGGTTGCACTCTGCTCTCCGCAAAATATACAGTTATACATACAATTTATGATAATTTAAATATAGTTTCAAAGAAGGATCACAAATGGTCGAATGTCGATCTCACCGTGTGCTGTGCACTACTGAATCATGGATTTTTGCAAGCAAATTAAATATTTTTTAAATGGTACAGTTTATATTGGCAATAAATGAGAATATAAAATCGATGTTCAAAATATCAACGAATATTCAGACTACAACTTAATAAACACAACATCGGGCAATATTTACTTGCCACAATTAAATGTTTTTCTGATTTTTTGTTTTGTTTCTGTAACCGAGTACAACATTTCACTGTAAAAGTTTAGTTTCAAACCAGGATTTGATCAGTTGTGTTTCATTTTACGATCTTTAATCAATCGCAATTGCAATCAGGAAAGTCTTGTATTTTATGTATGGCATTGGACCAATATGCTAGAGTATCGTCAGAATGAAATTCGCAGTTGTTGGGCGAGCTGCGTTGATATAGCAATGGTTGACTCAGCATCCGTTGAGCCGATCTCGTTAGAGGGAGGATTAGCCAACCGAGCAGTTTGAGTACCACCTGAGGTAAAATGTCCTCTTTGTTGTGTACTCATTGGTTTAATGACTGTTTATTGCAGCAGATGTCAACCGAACCAGCGAAATTGGTAATGGGACAGGAGAGGTTGACATTTAGGCTTGTATATATTTAGATCTAAGGACAAAATCTGTCCCAAACTGAGCCGTTTTGTGAATATTAACAATTGAGCAGCATTACCCATATTCTGTGGGTGTTAGTGTTAACCAAAATTTCCATCGAGCGCTCAGAAAGGTGGTATCATCATGCTGGCAGCGTTCAACGATTTTTAAACTGCACCAGACGATGTTGCCATAACAGAATTAATAAACGAGGAGACGGTTCAACAATTTACGCGGACGACCGAGAGACAGACCGTAATTAATCACGACGCGTGATTTAAAAAATACAAGAAGACAACCGGAAATCATTAAACCGGAAGCGGACAAAAGCAGTAGAATATTCACTCGGTAGTATGATTGCCATTATCAAGCGAAATTTGGGCCACTGCTAAAGCTTAACAAAAAGTTTGTGGGGCCAAATAAACAAAATTTCTCCTAACAAACGATTCTAAGTTGAAAGGGTTGGCAGTCACGAAGGGAGAACCTAGAGATATATTTGACACGTCCGACCTGTCTAATCAAAGGTGAAATATCAAGATGCAGTATTTACAAAAGACAAAATACTTACCAATGAATAATTGCGAAGACAAAGTATATTCTAGCTATACAAAGGATGAATGACGAATTACTTACCTGCGATGTTAGAATGATTAGATATGTTACCAAAGTATATTCTAGCTATACAAAGGATGAATGACGAAATACTTACCTGCGATGTTAGAATGATTAGATATGTTACCTGTCTCGGCATCTCTGTTTTCTTTGTTCATAGTACCCGTTTGCTTCTATACCTGTCTATTAACTGGATTAACCATTTGGGCCGTGTACTCGAAATATAAAGTCTTGTTCACACAGATACTAATGAAATTTGATTATATCAATCACATCTAGCAGTCCTATACGGGTTAAGCAGTAGCTTTTCTCCGTTGCGGCCAAGTGATTGACCTTAGGAAGTGATGATTGGTTTGCGATAACACTTCACATAATGCAATATGTTTATGAGCAAACCGAACAAATATCCTCCATGGTATGACGTCAACTTATCAGTCTTAAAAACAAAAAGACAAGGCTTATAAAGAAAACCTCAAATTATGTTCCAAGGATGGATGGTAAACAGAAATTTACTGCACACAACCGAAATTTTGAATCTTATTTTGAACTGAAATATACAGAAGCTATATTTGCAATCTAAAGGATAAAATAAAAGGCGATCATAGGCACTTTTGGACATTTTTTAAAACCAAACGCGAAACCGATTGTTACCCAGCCTGGATGGAATTTAATGATCAAAAGTCTTGTGACCCACAGATCATAACCAACATGTTTACTGAGTTTTTCCAATCATTTTAGACATAAAGCAGAGGACATTGATAATTATAAAGGTCCAACCACTAGTGAATATAGTACATTCATATTTACTCCACACATCGAGCCGGAAGACATCCAGCGAGCCTTGGTAGGATTCGGAGAAGGATGTGGTCCTGATGGTATTCCGGCTTCATTTTTAAAAAATTCTAAAAATTTGGCAATCTCTCTAAGCATTTTGTTTAATCAGTCATTAAAATTGACAACTTTTCCACAAAAGTCGAAAATAACTAGAGTGACGCCTATTTTCAAAACACGATCTAGAAATGATGTTTCTTGCTATAGAGGTATTACATCTATATCTGCTAGACCAAAATTATTTGAACTAGTAATATGCAAATCATTCAAAACAGTGCTTCCGCGATATTTATCACAATATCAACATGGTTTTATGCCTAAAAGATCAATATCAACAAATCTTATAGAATTTACTAGCTATTCTATTAAAGAAATTGAGAAGAACAAACAAGTTGACATAATATACACCTTCACCGTAAAGCCAACCCTGTTACACAAGGCTACAAGATACATGGTGTACTCCTTCATGTAGTAGTTGAAAGTAAAGACCTAGGGGATACTTTCGTTGAAAACATGAGCTTTACTGAGCACATTGAGTGGTGCATTGCTAGAGCGAACTCCATGCTCGGTTTTGTCAAACGTTGGACGTGACATTTTTGACGTGGAAACAATAAAGATCCTGTAATATGTATGGTGTCCGTTCTACGAAGATCATATCCAAAGTATTGAGAGAATTCAAAAGAAGTTTGCACGCTACTTGATCTGGAAAGACGGATGGGTTTATGATCATAATCTACCATACCACGTAAACATACAGCGACAACCACCATATTTAACGGGGTGCAAGACATACAACTTAACAACTCTAGAAAATAGACGCGAATTGCTAAAAAGTGCATTTATTGGAAATCTGCTACTAGGCCTAATCGACGCACCGGATGTGCTAAAGTCAATTAAAATAAAGGTTCCTGGTAGACAACTAAGAGATCATGATTTCCTTCACTTAGATCGAGTTTCAATAGAATTAACTATTTATTTGATTTTTGTGTTACTAAAGATAATTTTAAAAGTAGATGAAGGCAATTCTATGCCCCTCAGTGACTTTTTTTTGTTTGTTATTTCAAATTTTCAAATCCAACGCGGATTTATTATATTTTGCATTTTTTCAAAGTCTAATTTGTAGACTTATTTCAATGTAAATAAATCAATAACCCTGAGTTAATAGACGCATAATCATATCTTAATTGCGAATTTGCCAAAATTGGGAACCTGAATAGTTTCTTCTTAAATTCTTCTAATGCCTGTTGGTGGTTTATGCCTCACTCAAATGGAAGTCTTGTTCGGCGTAATGATGTCATTTGCCGTGTTTTTTATTAGTGCTCGATAGATATCCGGATCTCCCAATTTTCTAAAGGGTGGTTAAATTTTAAGGGCCGACGTTGAATGTGAACCACACCTAAACGTCAAGTTTTTTTCTGTATTTAATTTGACATTTCTCAATTTCAGACTAACTCAATTTGAACCATGGAAAGAAACACAATCAAAATGGTGGCAAGAAATGGCAACAGTGGATGATAAATTTTCGAAGAAAATCATCTTCAGTGATGAATCATAATCCAAGAGTGATTATCGAAAAACCAAAGCACCCACAAAGAGTGACTGTTTAGTGCGGTTTATGGGCTGGCGGCATCATCGGGCCGTATTTTTTCTAAAATGAGGCCGGTCAGACAGTTACTGTGAATGGTGTTCGCTATCGTGAGATGATAACGAACTTTTTATGGCCCGAATTGGAAGATATGGATGTGGACGATATGTGGTTTCAACAGGACGGTGCCACTTGCCACACAGCTACCGAAACAATGGCTCTTTTGCGCGATAAATTCAATGGCCGTGTTATCTGTCGTGGTGGCGATGTCAACTGGCCGCCAAGATCATGTGATTTGACACCGTTGGACTTCTTTCTTTGGGGTGATTTGAAAGAAAAGGTGTACGTCGATAAGCCAGCAACAATTCAAGAGCTAAAGGATGAGATAATTCGGCACATTAACGGCATAGAACCTCAATTATGCCTAAGCGTCATCGAAAATTTGGACCATCGGGTGGAGGTGTGCCGCCGAGGTCGCGGCGGCCATTTGGCCGATGACAATTGTTTGATTGACAATAATTGACAATAATTTCCTAAATAATTTGTGTTTTATTCCAAATCAACATCGGCCCTTAAAATTTAACCACCCTTTTATATGTAAAATTTATATTTAGCGTTAATTAATTCAAAGAGAAGTTTCAAAGAGAAATATTGTTTTGTACAACCCTTAAACCAAAGCAAACTTCATTATCGTGTAGACTGAACTTCATTTTGACGTAATGTTAATTTTTGTTTGTTTTGTAGTTTCTAATAATCTGTATACGAAATTGTTTAGTTTTTTAGTAAAAAGAGGTTTCTGTGTATTTTTGAAGAAAACCAAGAAAAATAAACAAGTGACAAACAACAATAAGCACAAACGTAGAACCCAAACCGACCAAATAACACAGTGGTTAAAGTTTTGGCGTTTGGATCGAGAGAAACCGGGTTGGAATCCTGATAGGGGCAGGATTCAAAAATAAATTTTCATCAACAGATTACGACCTGTGATTAAAAGAAACACAACTACGACCCCTTATCGCCATGCAAAACTCAAGGGTCGACCTATCTTCCATGGCTATATGCTGGCTAAATCGGTCCCATAGCCGTACCTCTTCGATTTACAAGTTATTGCGTAAAGTAAGACGGGAAAATGAACGGCGAAAGAGCAGGGAGAGTTCTTCGAGCTCAGAAAAGATGGCATGGATTAAGAAAAACTTAAAACTGACATTCGACTGCATGAAGTTAAATACAATTTTATTTTTTTGATTAGTAGCGACACCAGTGAATAATAACTGAGGTTTAGTGTCACTAGTAGTAATTTCGAATAATAAAACATGACTATTTAAACATATTAGAAATATTCACCAATTAATATCTCTAAAAACATTCATTAATTTCTAAAGGTCGCAATTCAAGTGGAATTATTTCAACAATAAATCTGGAACGTTTCAGAATTAATGAATTTTGACAGTTTTGTCTAGAACTTTGCATTTCCAACTTGGCAACTTACTGGTCTTTTTCGCTGCGGTTTTATCATTTGATCCACGCATAGTTTGTTGATTTGAAGATTTTCCTTTATCATGTTTTCCATGTTCACAATTGGTTTCACTTCCTCGCAGTTATATGGTCGCACTGATCGGTGTGTTGATACTTTTGTGCATAACCAATGGATTCTTAATTTATATTTACCTCTTTCGAGTAGGCAAAACCTTTTTTTTAATTTAGTTAGGGTATGACCATTAGCTTCGATGAACCAGGAAGAAGGAAGTTCTAGAACCAGGTACTTTCAATATAAATAAACCACAAAAGGATGTGATATTAAGGTAACTGTATTGGGTTTTTAATATAAAATTTACCAAAATCTTGGAGTACAGTTTTTGGTAATGGTACTTGGCTGTTATTTAAGGAGTAAATTAAACAAAGAAAACATTTTCTTAGTGGAGCGAAATAACCGTTAGCAACGTTTTACCTGAGTGTTGTAATCATAGTTAAATATGTTATTTCAGAATATTGAGATGCAAGAATTTAACTAGCAAAACTTAAGCTTTGAAGCGAATAGCACAAATAATATTTCCAACAAAAGCGATGTTCCCATATTGTCACACAAGGTGGCCTAATTCACATATTGCTATTACTATTAAACGATCCGAATGGATTAAGGAATAAATTGTTTAAATGTAACTGCTAACTACGCAACAGCGTCGAACTGCGACAGGATTTTCATAAATAAGTGGCATTTCTCGTTGTCGTGCCATATCATATTTAGTTTACATAATAAAAATCGTCCATGACCTCCCATCAGAAATAAATCAAACTCATGCATTTCAAGGTTATAAATCCAAACCAAAAACCTTAAATCCTAAATAAACACAAACTACTTGAAACTCTATAAATATTCATTAAATATATTTTTTATTCCAAATCTGCAACTCTGAAATGATTTTTGTTGTTGTGTCTTGTAATTTTAATAAATTAATTTTAATTTCATTTCTTGTGCTGTGCTATGCTGTGCTGTGCTGTATAATTTCATTTTATGAATGAATTTTATGAAAAACAAGAAACAAGACAAAAAAATAACGTTGAAATTGAAATTATGAATGAATCATGAAGAATTGTAAGACTCGAGTGTTTTTTAACTTTAAGATTATCATTTATCAAAATGTATTAGTTGTTGTTGTTGTTGTCAGATTAATTTCGTGAGTTTGGTGTTATTGTTGTTGTTGTTGTTGTTGATTTTCAGAGATGTGACAAGTTAGATAAATGATCCGTGAAATAAATAGAGCAGATTGTATACATTTAATCGTAGATGGCAGCAAAATCTCCATAAAACGTTTAAAGGTCACCGCATTATGTCTATTATGGTGAATACGCGGGCACCCATGTTAATTAAGTTCGTGTATACTTAATAAGTTTATCACAAAACATAACGAGTGTCGAGTAACAAAATAAAATATAACTCACGTCGAATAAATTCCAATTCCCGAAAATAAAAAAAAATCCAATCCAATTCGGTTGCCAAACAAATTAAAAAGGGGTTTTGCATCATAAACCAAAATCGTGATTCCCAAAATATATATAAAAAAAATCCGTTCATTCTATGAGGACCACGATAATCAGAAAACACACCAAACTTTAACCTTCGTCGCATCGAGTTATAAAAGTTCGAAAAAAGGGTTAAATCGTAATTTGTAATAATTGCTAGCAAAATGGGTATTGGGAATTTTCTAATTTTCTCGTTAGCAGTCTTGCTTGTTACAGCAGTTTTCATTACAGTTGTTACTTTTGTTATTTTCTAATGTTCACCAAAATAATATAAAAAAATAAATATAAAAAAAAGGATTTCGCGATTGTGAAATTAGCCATGAAAGGATTCTTTTATACATTCTGATTGTTACGCACAATCAGGGACTGAACTGGAATACTCATTTTCCATGCTATACATTTTTGCTGTTGTTCTCGAAAATAAAATGAATATAAAAAATGAACGTGATTAATTTAAAAAAATAAAAATCCAAACCAGGCATCAAATCTACTTTAAATTTGCTCGAAAAAAAAAATGTTTTCCTCGGTTTCAGGTTAGTTTAGATTGGTTTGGTGCAAGAGGAAAATGATTGAATGAAAAATACAAATAACTTAACACAAAATGGAAATAAAAAGGAAAAAATGTTCTCATGAGATGAAAATTCGATTTAAAATACAAAATACAAATTATTTTTCTCCGCAATGTCCAATTTCTTTTTTTTTTGTTTTGCTGAACAAAGGGAGACCTGATTTTAAAAATTTTAATTTACATTCGAAGACGTGCTATATATATCACAAGGAGATGAGGTACGCAGAGCTTTCAGTACTTTTTTTTGTTTACAACATCGTGTTGTTTGTTGTGGATAAGTATTGAATCTACTAGTTTTCTGATATGTTACCGAGTTTCTTTTACCAAGAATGTACATTAATCTCGAATACACCACACTTGATTTCTAAGGCGAGAAGTACAACTTACCAAACTTTTGTTAAAACTGCCTTGTATAATCAAAACCATTCTACATGCTTAAATTTCAGAAAACCAACAAGGCCAACCCTTGTTGGTTGAACATTTAGTAGTTAAATTTATTTAAATCTTTTAAAGCTCAAAATGAGGCTGACACTTCCGGTAAACAGATTTACACCCATTTCGCAAAGGTCTTGGGATTAATGGAAAAATAAAGTAAGTATGAAGTTTTATTTCAGATAAGCCAATCCGATTGGACTGCAGAGATGCGTCATTTCCGGTAACATTTAAAAAATGTTCTGAACTAATTATGTTTCAATTTAATTTTTAATCGTTTATCCGTAAATGATATATTTCAAAATATTTACAAAAACCGAGAAACCTCCTATGGAAGCTACAACTTCCGGTGGACCACATTTGGCCAGAATTCACTGGGATCTCCAAGTTTGTAGAAAATCTTAGGTTTGAAGTTACATCCCGATTTTTGATGAAAAACGTTTTTTTTTGTTAAAAATCGTCATTTGCGCTTAAATTTTGCTAAAATGTTTTGGACGGTATAGTATTTAGATCTAGTTCATAATAGTTTTTCTCGTAAATAATATGACCGTTTTCACCAAAAAACTATTGGGATCTCCCAATCTATGAGAACAGCTTAAGCATGAAGTTGCAATCCGATCTGTCTGAGCTGTAGACAACACACAAGTTAAACACACACACACACACACACACACACACACACACACACACACACACACACACACACACACACACACACACACACACACATTCCGATGAGCGCACACTGGAGATATGGGACATTGACGAGGTGACAACAAAGGGAGAAGTCTTTAACGCTATAACTATGGACTTCGATGACGGAAAAATCCTCGATGAGAATATCGTGACTAGTCTTAGACCTGCGCACAGAGGTACGCAGATAGCGGTTGTCAAAATACCAACGGCTATAGCTCGTAAAATGGTTGAGGTTGGCAGAATCCGTATAGGCTGGGTTAGGTGCCGTATACGAGAAGTAGTTAGCCCAGTGAGATGCTTTAAATGCTGGAGATCAGGTCACAGAGCGGCCACATGCAAGAGCGAAGTTGACCTATCAAACCTTTGCTTTAGGTGCTGCAGAGCTGGCCATAAGGCAAAAAGCTGTGAACAGGAACCACAGTGTGCATTCTGTCGCTCGGGGAATGGAGAAGCTATCGGTACTCACATCACCGGTAGGGGTAATTGCCCAGCACGACGGTTGGTGATGGGAGGCAACCGTAGAAGGTGAAGCTACTTCAGCTGAACTTAAACCACTGTGAGGCTGCCCAGGATCTCCTATGGCAGGCTATACATGAAGTGAAGCCAGACGTCGCAATACTATGTGAACAGTACAAAAATTTGGATGATGCTGCATGGGTGAGGGACCATAGTGGCAAGGCAGCAATCTGGGCATGCTCTGGCTTGGCCATTCAAGAAAGCCAGCAAGGTTCCTTCGGATATGTTCGAGCAAAAATTAATGGCATACATATCTTCAGTTGTTATGCCCCTCCAAATGAGCCAATCGAGCGATTCATCCACTTCTTAGATTGCTTGGTTCTGGACGTAAGAGGTCGTAGTCCCGTAGTAATTTCAGGAGACTTCAACGCGTGGGCTACGGAGTGGGGCAGCGCTCAAACAAATAGAAGAGGTCAGGCCCTTCTGGAGGCTTTTTCAGTTCTGAATGTTGTCCTGTGCAACACCGGCTTTGCATATACATTCAGCAGGGGTAATGCTGGTTCTATTATAGACCTAACGTTTGCTAGCGAATCTCTCTGGAGGAGAGGAATAACTTGGGAGGTTTGCGACTCTTACACGCACAGTGACCACCAGGCCATCCTGTGTGAACTGCATGGAATACGCCCAAGTAATACTATACAAATTGCGGGATGGAAGACAAACGCTTTCAATGAGGACATCTTCAGGTTTATGCTCCGAGGCTCTAACCTGACGGACACCGCTAACACCAAGGCGTCCCAGTTAATAGTCAGCATTACCAATGCATGTAACGCTACAATGCCTAAAAGAAGGTTAAATCCAAGACGCCCTCCGGCCTACTGGTGGAATGAGGAAATTGCATTGCTCCGGCGAAAGTGCAATCGTGCAAGGCGCGTTTCCCAGCGGGGTAGAAACACCAGCTCTTTCTTCAGCTTACAACAAATATACAGGGAAGCGCGGGGTGCGCTTAAGGTGGCCATTAAACAAAGCAAGCGACGATGCTGGAAGTCCCTCTGTGATGAGGTTGAGGATGACCCGTGGGGTAGGCCGTACAAGATGGTAATGTCCAAGCTTAAACTTGCAAGAGGTGCAGCACCAACATGCCCTATTCTGATGGATACTATAGTATCTTCCTTGTTTCCTCGCAAACCAGTGACTATTCACTCGAGTGTCATTGTAGTGGACGACGTTCCGCTATTCACGATTGATGAACTAATTTCCGCATCTAGGAGAATTCCCAGCAAGAAAGCGCCAGGTCCGGACTATATACCAAATGTCGCCTTAAAGGCTGCGATTCTTGAAAAGCCCGAGGAGTTCCTGGAAGTGTATAACTCTTGCCTAAGAGAAGGAACATTCCCAGATATTTGGAAGAAGCAGATGCTGATACTGATCCCAAAGGGTAAAGTACATTCGGAAGATCCTTCATCATTTCGCCCAATCTGTCTGTTAGATGGTGCGGGGAAATTACTTGAAAGGCTGCTTGGTAATCGGTTAGAAGAAGCTATCGTATCATCTGGAGACCTTGCCCATAACCAATACGGGTTCCGCAAAGCGCGCTCAACTCTTGATGCTATTCAGCTCGTTACCAAGCTGGCAGAAGACGCCATCAGCGGCAGCAGATGGAAAGGAGGCCGTAAAAAATACTGCGCTATTGTTACGCTAGACATTAAAAATGCGTTTAACACAGCAAGATGGGAACATATTATGAACGCCCTTAATATCAGGAATGTGCCTTGTTACATCAAGCGGGTAATCTCAAGCTACTTTAAAGACCGCACTTTGCAGTACCGCACGAATGAAGGGTGCAAGGAGTACACAGTTACATGCGGGGTCCCCCAGGGATCTGTACTCGGCCCAATGCTCTGGAATATTATGTATGACAATGTGTTCACACTCCAGGTCCCTGAGGAGGCGACGGTAGTTGGGTTTGCCGATGATATTGCCATCGTAGCAGTTTCAAAATACAAGGAAGAGCTGGAAAATATTTGTAGGGATACGGTGGATATAATCCAACAATGGCTGGACTCAGTTGGGTTGCAGCTGGCGGAACAAAAAATGGAAGCGGTGCTTATAACTAGCAGAAAGGTTTTGGAGACCATCTCTATTACAATCGGAGCACATACGATTTTCTCGCAACCCTCGATAAGGTACCTAGGGGTACAAATCGATGCAAGGTTGTCATTCAAGGAGCACATAAAATACGTAAGTGTGAAATCAGCCAGAGCTAGCAAGGCTCTGTCCCGTATAATGCCGAATGTCGGCGGACCGAGCCAAGGACGACGAAAATTATTAGCTGGTGTAGTAACATCTATAATGCTCTATGCGTCCCCTATATGGGCTCGAGCGCTGCAGGTACCAGCCTATCGTCGTAGTTCTAACTCCGTATATCGCAGTTGTGCACTTAGAGTGATTAGTGCGTTCAGAACTCTTTCGGACGAAGCAGCCTGCGTCATTGCGGGAATGTGCCCATTTGATCTCCTGGCAGCGGAACGGCAAAAGTCATATTTAAATAGCCTTGGAGGAACACCGGATAGACCAATGGTGCGAGCGAACAACACAAGAACGTACAGTGGGGATACTCTCCTTGATTGGCAACAGCGTTGGAACCGTTCGGAGAAGGGACATTGGACTCGACAACTAATTCCTGAAATAGGCCCGTGGATAAACCGTAAGCATGGCGAGGTTGGCTTTTACCTAACACAACTCTTAACAGGTCACGGATGCTTTCGATCATACCTTAATCGTTTTGGGCATGATGATTCACCGTATTGTCCATCCTGTAGAGATTCCGTAGAAGATGCTGAACACGTGTTTTTTGTATGCACACGGTTCCAGGGAAATAGAGAAGTGCTGGCTGGAGTCATCGATCAATTTGATATTACCCCAGAGAACATAGTTGAAGTGATGCTGGCATCCCCAGAGGCATGGATTGCTGTAGCAAATTTTGCAACAACAACGATTAAGGAGTTGCGACGGTTGGAACGCCAACGTCGCCAAGCAAGATAGCCCGTACCCTTAGTTGCGTGGGAGATGTGATCGTACAATTAGTACAGGCGCCTTCCCTTTCGAAGTAATACCTAGCGGTCGTTCCGGGGGGAAAGGATGCAGGAGGTGGTTTTAGTGAGTAGGAGTCTCACACCGTTGTGGTGGATAGCTATGTTATCCCCTACATCGTCCATGATGGATTTCCACCTACCTTATAATAAAAAAAAAAAAAAAAAAAACACACACACACACACACACACACACACACACACACACACACACACACACACACACACACACACACACACACACACACACACAGCGGGGCTAATGAACAACAATTTTAAATGTGTAAGGAGCTTGCTTCTGGATTAAAATTATAAATTTATCTGCATTAATCGCCTCTAGGTACAATGGTATGGGTTTCTAATCAAAAGTTTATTCGCCTACACAGTAGTTTTACAAAATATTGCAGAATTAATGATCTCACCTTATGTGACTCTTCGTTAGGCAAACAATTAGTTTAACCACGGTTTCTTCATTATAATTCTGATCTAATGATCGATATTGATCTGCGATTCGTATTCGTTCAAACCTCGAAACACGTCAGCCAGCTGACACTGATCATCTACAAGGCCAGTTGTCACCTGTAGTTTCAAGTCCTGAACACTTATTAAATTAGGAAATTGTTTTGTACTTTCTCAAAATTGATTAGTACTTCCATTACATGGACACATTCCAAGGCTGAGTTAGCGGTGATCCCAGAAAAAATGCCAATTTGATGCATCGGTATTTTTTCTGGGATCACCGCTAACTCAGCATTCATTCATTCAGAATTTAAATTGGATATAAATAATTGATGAAAAGGGGGCAGAAGTATATTAGGTCATTACAAATTTGGTGACCGCATAGATACATAAAGTAGAATGGATAAAAACTGAACGAAATGAACAAACTGAAACCCTTCGGCCTGCCAGCATATTTCACCAAATCCCAGTATTGGTTAAGGAGTCAATGAACCGATCGCTCACTAATTTGTGAAGTCAAAATGATCATGAAACCACACGAAGGTGGCCAAACCCATTAATGGGATAAAGCACCAGTGAAAAAATGTGAGTTAAGAAAAGTTATTTAGGCCATTGAAGGAAAACAGTATCAGCATCAGTCGATATTTTCAAGAAAAATATAAGAAAGCATTGAATACGCGTGACAATTTGTTGAAGGCAACTACCGGAAAAATTGATATTGAGCTTTTGAATGTGAATAATATTCTTGCTTAGTAGCAGAATAGTTTCACAAAAGGTTCTAGTATACAAGCTGCATGTCTATCATTGATCAAAAACAACATGCCATGTGGGCGATAAACGGAATCAGTTCGTCTTCACTATTTGTATTTCACAAAAAAAATGTATTCTTAGAATATTCAATACAGACCCTTGGTGTGCGAGATTAACAATCCTTTGTATATGTTTTTCAATTATAAATTGACTTAATTTGACAAATGGTATCGCAAACTCTAACTAACTTTTTAGACAAAAAAGCCGCTACCAGGTAGAAATAGAATTTCGAAAATTTTATAACCGGTCTTTGCTCTCGAAATAGTATCAAATTGCATTTGTTTATCATCCTACATCCACTAGCGCAGTTTCAATTAGTATCTGAAGATATTTTTCAACTAAACTGGGTCCAATTACCGATATCACCAATCGTATTTTTGTTCAGATCTATATGGATTTTATAAAAAGTTGATTTTCACCTACAAACCAATTTCAGATCCTCATAACCAATGAAACGCAAAATTAAAACTTTTCTGCATTTTTTTAAATTCATACTTTACAATGTGGTAACCCGGAAAATCCGCAAGATATGCTAAATACCTTGGACAACTTTGCATCCTACCGTCATCTTTTAAAGGTAGTACATGCAAGAAAGCAGATACGCTTTCAACTAAATCTAAAGGCGCATAATGGAGCGAATTGATTTTGTTTTATTTTTCATGTCTGGCGTCATCGATGTTGATTAGAAAAGATACTAAAATAACTTAAATATCAATATTTTATTTGTGATTTAATCGTTGGCTTCGTTAGAGTTACTCAATAACCAAGCTAACTTGAGCTGACAATACCGATAAAAAATTGAAACCACAAATTTGACTGCAATGAAACGAAGTACTTGTGGATTTCCGCGTTCAATATGGTATTGTGGCCATCGTATTCGGCGCCACCGAATTTATCGTACTGTAGGACAATACGTATGTAATAAATTAAAGAAGATAGCTACTTTACTAGCCTATTGCGTCAGAACATTTTAAATTCCAAGATGTCCATGTTTGTGGAGTACGTATTTGTCGTGAAATGAAAGTAAATTCTTAAAGAATAAATATTTGGGAATTACGCTGTAAATGATAAATTCCATAATTCGGTTGATATTCGATCAGACGATATATATGACCAAGAGAATTGGTTCTTGAGATATTACGCTCACATTGGCATCGCCAGTTCAGCTCCATACCAGTCTGGTATAAAGGTGAGAAAACATACAAACAGCCAGTGTATGTTAGTCATGTCACTCAAGCCATTAAAAACACCTCTTAAGATTCATCAATTCCGGGTGAAGTCTGCAAAGTCGTTGGGTAATTAAAATGGTGTGGTTGATATTTTAAAAAGTAGCAAAAGTTTACCCCAGAACGTTATCAACTCGCCGAATTAGTTGACTGATTCCAGTTGGCTATGCGTGGAGATGAAAAAATGTGGGGAAACCTATACGTTATGGTTTAAGATACAATCCACCATTTATGCACTTAAAGTATAAATTACCGATTGTCGTCTGTACATCTATTCGGCGGATTACATTCAGAGCGTGTAGGACGAGAATATGCCACCGATTGCGTCGAACAAGGAGTATCAGCGTTAGACGATTTAGAAATTACTTATACATTGCTGGAAAATCAAATTAAATGCGGGTACCGTAAAATGCAAGATTCAACCTAAACTGCTCCACCAAAATTTATCGAAGTTTGTAATGCTGTCGCATTAAATTAAAGAAATCGGATTTGCGATTCTTTTATAATAGTTTGTAAAAAATTAAATTAAAAAGTAAATCAATCTGAAAATATTGAAAGTTTCAGTTTAGTTTTGTACATTAAGAGCCAATAAATAATTTATTTTTATCATTAAATGTCGAATATCTTTTATCACGAATGCGAGAATAGATCTCGAATACACCACTCTTAATTTCTAAAGCGTGAAACTAAATTTACCGGACTTTTGGTAAAACTGTCTTGTATAATAAAAAATATTTCAGAAAACTCACAATGTCAGCACTTGTCCAAAATTTAATCTCTAAATTTTTTTAAATCTTTTAATTCGTTGTCGTTTTTTCACACATTTTCGTCGAATTTCGCAAGGGTCTCTCAATTAATGGAAAAAGGTTAAGTGTGAAGTTCGATTTTGAATTGAACCGCCTGGACTGTAGAGATTCCGAATTTTGGTGAAATGCATTTTTTTATAAAAACTCGTCATTTTGAATATAATTTAAAAAGTGGTCTAAACTAATTTTGTTTGAAAATTAATTTACAATCTGTACGAACGAAAAAGCTCCAATTTTGGTGGACCGATTTTAGTCAAAAGTCTTTGGAATCTGTCAATTTATGAGAGAAACTTAATTGTAAAGTTTTACATCGATCAGTCAATCCATCTAGGCTCTAAAGTTTTTTGAAACCTACTTTTGCTTACTTCGGCGATATAGCGATTGGTAAATCTGCAAAATCTCGAGGTCAAAAATTTTCCGAACGAAACTAAAAACCGATGTTTTCATAAATGGAAAATTTAAATGGGTTGGAATGATTGTTCTAGTGGCATCGCAAATTTATGTTTTTCATTTATTGTCCATTTGATGATTTGGTACCATGTAATTATAGTATTTGATTGACGGCTTCTGGGCGACCTTATGTTCGCTAATGTGACATGGTGGCATAACATCATATCGACTTAATTTGCCCGCAAGTATGATGAGTTTGGTAGCGTGGTATATTTTGTTCTTCAGTCATATCTTCTGATTGTTGGGTCGTAGAGGTTTGTGATATCCAGGTTTACAGTTTCCATGTTGCAATTCGTTGCATTTTTCAATCAATTTCACTATATTCGCTGTAATAATACTTTATCATATTTGCTATATTCACTTTGAAAATAATTAATAATAATTGAGCCGATAAATCGCGAACTTTGTAGTTCTATGCTGAGTTATTGTTGTGGGCGTTTTTTGATATCCTTTAAGAATGGTAGTATAACTTCGTTACATCGAACATATTTACCTACAACTGTTAATATTGGTGATAACAATTCATACTGGGAAATAACTTTATGCACCGAATCCAATTGATGATGTAAAAAGCCACCGAAAAAGTACTCACATTAAAATTTTCAAAACATATCTCAAAACTTGCGCCGAATTGGAATAAATTGTTAAGCACAGCAGTCAACCTCATACTTCGAATCATTTAAAATGAAATAAGTGTCTTATTACAGATAGATAAAATAAAAAGAAAATTAAAAACTTTGACAAAAAACATTTGTTATTAGCTTTTATGATTTCTAAAAATTCAGGTGGTGCCATCTACAAACGTCTTTCGAAGTAGCGACATATTGGAGACATATTTTTTGAGTATTTTCCTTCATAGAAGTGTAAGTTATTTGGTTTATAAGTACACAAATGTTTAAAAGGGACACAAAAATCTTTCAAAAAAAAATTAGAAAACAAAAAATAGTTGGTTGTATTACAGATATTACACTCCCCTCCACCGGGACATTACTCTCCCGGAAAATACCGTAGGCCCTTGCCACCGGACATTTGCCCGCTAGTCCATTACTCTCTGGCCATTACTCCCTCCCGGTCATTTTCGCTGGTTATTACCCCCGGTCATTCACCCTCCTCTCGGTCATTCCTTCTGATTGACTGGAAAAAATTATTAAACAAAATTATTTCCGTAATTACGTGAGTTTTGATGTTAAATCCACTAGAAACATGATGATTGATAAAAAAATCGAAATTGCTGATTATGGACGCCAATATAACAACTCGTCAGGAGTAAAGTTTTGTTTTTTAATTTTTTTTTATAACTGAGTCCAGCTTACAAAACTGAATCTAAAACTATTTATAACACTCTATATGTATAAATTCAAATTATCTGTCATGTGTCGGTTGGTTCAATCGTCCATATTCGTTAATTAGGAGCTGAGATATGGTTATTCTCGCCAAGTGGTGTTCTCTATGCCTTGTTGAGCAAATACGTAGAATATCATCAGTTACGGGAAACTACCCAAATCTTAGCCTTCAGTATATAAGGCGAACATCATTCAAATACAGATTTGGGTAGTTTGGCTAGAAGAACTATAGTATGACTATGTTAAATAACATATTTATGTGAATTACCTAGAATTTACACTGATTTCTTAAGAATATGAGTGACTGAACTGACGTATGATAGATAATTTTAAGTTTTAGAAATTTAACACAGGCTTACAATTTTTACTATACAGTGCTTTCCAAGCTGAACTTGGATTTGTTATAATAAAAAAATAAGAAAACAAGATTTTACTCCAGGCGAAGTTGTATATTGTCCCACAATCAGCACATTAGTATTTACATTTGATAGTATTGTCTTATGAACCAATTAAAAGTATAAAATACCGTAACAGGACATTTCCTATGGATATTACCCCTCCCCCGGATATTACCCCTTCCTTCCCCCGGACAATACGCCCCAACCATTTCCCCCTCCTCCGGTCATTACTCCAGTAATTTTACCTCCATAATTCTCTCGTTTCTTATCCTCTCCCATAATTAAAAAATTGTCTGGTTCTATTCCTTGCGATTCAGTGAGTTAGCATGTCAAATCCCACTATTTAGGGAAAATGATGGAGGGAAAATTACCGGGGTAATTATCGAGGGGCCGGTAATGGCAGAGGGTAATAAATCAGGGCGGGTGTAATCGCCGGTTGGGGAGACATTATCAGGAGGGCAATATCCGAAGAGAAATGTCCTGTTACGATCTTGTTTACTTCTAATTCCCACATAGGGTCCCTGTAAAATAGCAACAAACCATGATATGCTAGACTACTGAACTAGTAACTACACATTTGGCGAGAAACCATTTAGATAAAGTATTAATAAATACTTCATTTTCTTGAAACGTCTACTTCTTCTTTCCTATTTGGTATCATTGCTTTCGAATTATGATGATTAACACCTAAACATGACATATCCGCCTCTAATTATCCAATTAAACCAATACATTTCTAAAAGCTCTCATATTTATCTTGAATACGTCGATTAATTCCATTTAGACAGATTTACCTTAACCAACCAACATAACATTCATTCATAAAAATTCCGCCACAACCAAAATAACCGCACACATCACTCGCGAACAATTTACAATTTACTTTGGAAAGTAATTTTTTTTTATTATGGTTTTTTATTTTTTTTTGAAATACATACACAACAACAATAAAATAAAATTACAAAATTATCGATGAATAAATTTAAATTTAATTAACTTATTTTATTTCTATTGAAATTAATTAATTATTCATTATTTTTATGAGATGGAGGAAGCAAAAAAAATATTATTTTTGTAGTGAAATGTTAATTTCAGTTTGTTTGTTTTAATTAAAAACTATTTTGACTCGACTTTATTTTTTGATGAATTGATGATTAATGCTAATGAATTGGTTTGTAATTTTATGATAATGATGTGTGGTTAATTTAAGATATCGGAAGAGACATAATGGCTCGCGTGTATCTTTTTTGTGATTAACCCAAATATTATACAAGAATCTTAATATTCATGTTGCAACTGTGGTGACCTTAAAGTGGCGCAAATTTTTCGAAATTCTCATAATTTAAAATTTGTACACAACTTTATGCCAAAATAGTGTGCCTGTCCCAAGAATATCAAACAGTTTGTCTCGCTTAATATATAAACTATACCATGTTTACAGTAATTTGTAATTCTAGAAAACCGTATTTTGATTTATTTGCGAAACTTAAATTTAATTTTCTCAACGAAATAAAATAAAAATTGGATTATCACACACAAATTGTGTGCGGAGTTGAGATAATCAAATTTAACTGTTTCAACACTTTGTGTTGCCACATTGTGTTGCCACATTGGTGTGTGTATGCAATGCCAAGCCATCGTCATCATCATCATCATCATAATCAAGTACACATACGAGAGTAAGCAAATTGAAAACGTTATGCGTTAATACAAATTATCGTATAATTTGTATTCCGTAAGTGATTGTGTTTCTTCGGTGTGTATAGACGGTGTGTTGTTGTTTTAAGCTAAGAAACACAAAATATCAACAAATAATATTCTTTCAAATTGTTTTTTAAGTATATTATTATTGTTATTATTCTCTTAAATACAAACGAATTCATTTTTTTTTGTTATTTTCTAAAAACCATAAAAATCTGAAATGAATTTTAAAATTAAAATGTGAAAGACGAGAAGTTTTGTACTTTGCGGTTTTTGGTATTAAAACCAAATCGTTTCTTCAGTTGTTCGGAAATTCATTGAATATTTTGTGGTTAATAGTTTTTTTTTGCTTATTTGCATATGAATGGAAGTTTTTAGATTGGCGCCATTTTATAGGTAAATGGTCTTTATTGCATTTGGTACATCTTATTTTTATAGATCCGTGTATTAGGCCATCTCTATTCTAAGTGTTTTAATCGGTTGTGGATTAGTCTTAATTCGATTTTTGATCCGCTGAACAGGTCTATAAATTCTTCAAATTTATGGGCATGCTAACCGCCACAAAATCTGTCTTTATAACAATCTTTCGATTTTTAAAACAAGCCACTTTGGATTGAAACACAACCAAAAACACTAAATTCAATCTAAAAGTTCATTTATCGAAAACGTTTTGTATCAACCAAACTATATTTTCTACCAATTTTGTGAAAATAATTGAGTAAACGTTTAATATCCGTTCAAGTTTTCCTGAAAGCTATCTTAAAGCTAACTCATTGAATGTTGAATTTTCAATAAACGGGGCTTCTAAATCTCAAATTTCGTTGATTCTATTAAGAATTATATGCTGTTAATATAATATTCAAACTGAAATCGACACTTCCTTCTAAAGAAATACTTAGTTTTACACTTGTTAATATTTATAGTCGCAAGTGATTGGACCAGCTACTAACTGTATTTAAATCTTACAGGTCAGATACATCGTCGACATTTTTAAAAGCCTTAAACATTTTTAGGTTGCCGACATAACTAAACCATCAGAGTTAGGATAATATTTGGTATGTCGTTGATGAAGATGATGAAAATTCATGGCCCTTGTTGAGAGACCTGTGGAACCCCAGAGTTTGCTATAGCATTGCAATTGAACTTGATTTTTTATCATCAATTTTAATATATTGTTGCCTGATGCTTATGTAAGATGAGATCGATTTGATAAATGCATTAGAATCCTCAAATTTTAATAAACTTCGTATTTCTATTCCATGATTGATTAAGACAAAATCTTTGCTAAAATCTGTGTATATGATGTCTGTTTGCATGTCTTTTTCAATTGCTTAATTACTTGCTTAAAACTGGGTCAAATTAGTTGAGAAGAAAGTTTTCTGGAAGAAAGCCGTGTTGGGCTACTGATAAATGACGTGGTATAACTTTATTGCGTTGCAAATGAGTATTTCAAAGAGTTTGGGCTTTATTTTAGTTAGTTTTCAATAAATTGGAAACTCACCCATTTATAGTGATTGGGTGAAGAACAGACTTAGTGGTTTAACTAGTTCAGGCGAGTGTATCTAATCCGGACCACATCCCTTCCCCAATGAATTTAGTTGACATCAACACACTAAAAAATTAAAACATGTAGGATTTTATTTATTTTACAAAATAAAGAAGCTCGTATTTCTCGAATACATTTTTCGCGAAACTTCTTTTATCAGCATTATTAGTGTTTGTAATGATAAACATCGAGTATGAAGGTCATACACCTCTACAAGAACACTACGAAAATATATCGCGAGATTTTGTACATAGTCCCCAAACATTTTGACGATAAAGAGACACTCAGATTAGTTTTGCTTGGAGTATTTTAGTTTGTGCCAGTAGTAGGTCACACAACGCTTCGTTTTATTACAAACATTTTTAGATTTAATTTTGATGATAAACTTGGACATTGTACAAGGCCAAAATAGACTCAACATGGATTAGAATGTCTAGATTAGTGTAGTAGGGCTAATCAATCTAGAAGCCAGTTTGTGGTTGCTTGGCCGTTTAATATTTAGTAACGGTTAGGCCCTTATTACGATTCTCATCTCACCTAAAATTACTATGCAAATGTGACTAGATTTGTATGAAGTCACTTAGTGAGATGAAAACCTTAATAGGGGTATAGGGATGCATAACTGGACTCGCGTTATTCCTAAATCGTCATAGACAACAGTAGAATCTAAACCTTGTTCCAGTTCATCACCCTCATATGGTTTGAGTGATAGCAAATTTCTATGCAATACGAGATCCAGTGATACCAGCTGATGTATATTGACATTCGAATGCTTACCGGCCAATTTCGATAAGAAGAACTCGACCAATGCTCCCAATATTCGTCCAATGAAATAATAGTGCGTGTGATAAGTTTTTACAATTTTACCTACTGATGGATTTGGATATAGACGGTTGTCGGGTGTGATCATGAAAAATCTTCGATGCGAATCAAATGCCGTTTTAATTAGCTCTGATAGATTCCCGAAATATAGCACCCAGAAATCCTCGCAGGTCACCTTAGGTCCCAAATTTATCGGCTGCTAGCCAATCTTGTCACACGCCCACTCGAGTATTGAACGGCAGGATAAACGAAATTTCCCGTAATATCGTAATCGATTGAATTTGATTGATCGATAATGGTGGCCCACCCTCAATACCTTCGCGGGTAAAATATGGAATAGGTTGAACTCGTCGAGGAGCTGGTCGCCCGTGGTAAATCTAGTGGTATCTAGTGGTGAATTTAATCCTTGTGTCGTCCAATTGGTTGCAAATTTTCAGAGTTGTGCTCAACGGACTTAGTTCATCAAGGCTGAATTGCATTATTTTACTGGTTGTCCCTGGCAGGACGTATTGTTGGCAAAATTCAGCATCGTGTAGTGTTGATATGAGCCGGTGGAATAGGACACAGAATGTTATCGCTGGACAAAATAATTTTATTAACAAGTTGTTTCGATCGCAAACTAATTTTATTTACAAATTGCTATTCCTTTGTATAGCATCGAGATTGCAGTCAAAAATTTACTTTGGTCAAAATGAGTGAGATTAAACCACAATGTTTTGATGAAAGTTGGTGACATCAAATCATGACAAACCCGACACAGGTAATGTATGGAATTCGAACCAAATAGAAATTGATTATCCTTATTATCCTTATTATCCGTATTATCCTTTTCTTCTGAATCCGAATCATCCTCTTCCATATCACTGCTGTTATCCGGTTTCAATAATCGATACACAGTTTATGGTAATTTTGACATATTTCCACTCATTGCCGATACAACTTTGATATAATTCGCGACAAATTGTAAATTATTTCTCGCCGCACTCTTGAGGAATTTCTCATCCATTTTCAGCAACGATTACAATACAATATTTACAAGTAGCTTGTAAATACATATTTAACTGGACTGGTTTTTGTTAGAAATTTTTTAGGTTAAAAAATCGGACAGCTTCGATTTTTTTTGATTTTTCAATTTTTTGGTCGCCTGCTGAATAAATTGCACTTTAATTTGATTTGTTTAGGTTAATTTTTGTAAATTATCCAAAATAATTAAAAGGCCTATTTTTTCATGATATAAAATTATTGACAAACATTTAAAATAAAGATTTTTCATATTTTTAAATAATTTATAGGTTAGTTTTTCTTGATGCCAAAACTTCCCCGACTTTTTATACCACAAAATAAAAATTTTGTATCTCAGTCGTGCTAATATAAACTTTCGTTCCTGTCTTTGTCACATTCTCGGCAAAAATTTTGTAAAATTTGTCTGTTATCTACTGGAATAGTACCATTACGCTCAGAAAAAATTGTTTAAATAACCATATTTCAGATCAGTAGAACGATCTCTTGATTGAAGCTAGCTAGAAGCCTTACACATGCTATTTTTGCAACATGATTTATTGCATGCAACCCAGATAAGGGTAGCAATTTGAAATTTCTAGATACATACACTTTCTTACACCACTATCCGATTACAATTGTTGATCAACTACCCCTGAATAGATGTATTATGCCTAAACAAAATTATTGCGTACACATAAATCAGTGAAAGGAACTTGAATACAGTTAAAGTGAAAGTTTGCGTTTTAAGGCAATATTAAAATCGATCCGAAATTATATTATGGTAATTGATCGAAATAACATGCTCGAAGGAAAGCAGACTCGCTATGTAAACTGCGAGAGACTTTACAAGGATTTCTGCACGAGTTACTCGAGGAAACAGATAACAATTTTTTAAATATCATGGCGGTATCTACTACAGGCCAAAATTAATTCAAGATCTCAGGAGCATAAGACCGAAGTCGATAATTTAAAAGCAACAATTTATACGTCTGTCGGTCAATAGCTAATAAACCAAAACTGCCTAGATCAAAAAGATTTTAAAGTTCTGTATAGAACCGGTGCGATAAATAAAGAGACCACTCATTGGGTGGTAGAAATCGAACCAGCAACCAAAAACAAGTTGCTAAATTGTGGAAGACTGCACGTGGACTGGGTAAGATGCCGAGTGTGAGAGTTTGTGACTCCAACTAGATGCTTTAGGTGCCAGCGATAAGGTCACATTGCAAAGAACTATAGGACGCGCACAGCGACCTGCTCTCACTGTGCACAGCATGGTCATGGCTACAAGGTCTGTCTTAACAAAGACAAACCAGCCAGTTGCGCAAGCTGCAAGGAATTGCAAAAACCTCATGATCACCAAGTAGGTCTCGTTTCGTGTAACGCATACAAAAGTGCTGTGCAACGTTTGCAATTAAGAGCTAAACATGATGATTAGCCAAAATCAAAGACATTGTGACAGCAACCTACGAATTGCCCACCTCAGATATACTATGTATGCAAGAACCACACTCGGTCAATGGTTAAATCAGTGGCATGCCTTCTACAGCCAGAGTAGTTACAGGCTGGTCTGAGAATCCCAAAACTGCAATTAGTATTCACAATGCTGGCATGAGCATGATGAAGCTAAGTCAGTTCTGCGATAGCCACTGCACATGTGTTGAAATATCATCGGCAGTTGGTTCACTCTACCTATTTTCAATATATGTCCAATACAGTGAACCGATCGTGTACCATCTGTACAAAATCGAAACGATCCTAGGCTCTCTATCGGGTCAACAGAAATAGGTAATGATCCTCGGAGACTTCAGTGCAAGAAGTAAAATGTGGCATGACCGTTTAACCGATGAAAATTGAAGAAAAGTAGAGGACTTCGTGTCTAGGAGTGACCTCTTCATAATGAACTTGCAGGGGCACCCAACGACGTTCTCGTCTAATGGGCACTCGACAGGGGTCTATTTGCTAGACACTTGGTTGGCTCTTGGGACAGTGTAGAAGCACTTCCGGAAATAGATTCGATAGATGAAATTGATGCTCGTATGGAGCTGATCTCAGCACAGTTAGCCAGTGTCTGCAACAACTCAATTCCTAAGAAGAGAGTTGCAAAGAAACGGACGGAACAGTTGGTGGAACTCTAATCTAAGGAAACTTAGATGTTCTATGCACAAGCTTAGAAGAGCCTACCAGGCGGAAAGGAACCAAATAGCAAAAGAGTTAAAATTGTCTCACTTCAGAGTAGCAAGAAATAAACTTAGTAGCTAACTTACTTCTTCCGGACGAAACGACAGACGACACTGGGCCTCAAGCAGAAATGCACTAGATTGCTACCAACAGTAGTTGGAACGATGCGGAAGACCCCACATTTACATGAGAGGAGGTTACCAGTGCCTTAACTTGGTTCAAGCGTAACAAGTCCCCTGGACTGGATAACTTGAACGCTGAAATAATCCAGCTGGCATGGCTCATCATAGGGTCGAGCATAGTAAAATTATTAAACATCAGCTGCCTAAAATTTGGTTACTTCCCCAAGGTGTGGAAAAAGGGTGAAATGATCATAATCAGGAAACCTGGCGATAGAGGTCCACTGTTTTCGAAATCTTATAGACCCATAATGTTACTACCAGTTATGGGGAAGTCCTAGAAAGGTTGCTTGCCACTCGCACTATACCGCGAGTTGAACATGGCGGACTGTTCTCGGACAAGCAATTCGGATTTCGACGTAGCATGTCATTGAGTCTGTGAAAACGCTAAGAAGCTATTCCACTCTTTGGCGAGAGTGTCAAGAGAAGGATGGGGACTTAATCACAAAACACTGAAGTTAATATACAAAGGTGTGGCGGAGGCGTTTTTCGCGTATGCGGCGGCTGGTTGCGGTATGATAGGTTAAACTGTCAAAATATCAAATCAGTAGAAAGTGCTAAGAGGAATATCCTGCTAGGAGTAACAAAAGCTTACCGAACGGTATCTAAAGATGCTGTAGTGGTTCTGACCGGCGTACTCTCGGTTGATATTCTAATCAAAAAACGAGCGAACTTGTACCACCTAAGACGGCGTGGCCAAAATAGTATACGTGAATATGTACATGCTGCTGATAGTAGGCAGGTTCAATATAATAAAAAAATGGTAGACATACCTTTGGCTTCATACCAGATATAAAAGAAAGACTTAAAATGAAATTACCACTGACGAGCTTGATGTGCCAAGTTATCTCTCGACATGTTTAAGTTTAAAGCAAGTTTAAAGCATACGTTTAAAGTCAATGTTTATGTGGATCGGACGTCGAAGACGCACCTACTTTTCGATTGTAACGAGGTGACGGTTATGTCACTAAAACATAAGTGGCTTTGTAACATGAACATACATGAATTACCACTGCCTATAGTTCTAAGCAACGATTTACACCCGAAGTTTCAGCCATATTGTGCTGAACTGATCAACGTCTTAAAAGAACGGAACAGTGTACAATAGTAGACCGGTAAAACGGAATGTACATGTCTCCCCGTGACGAGGGACGGTAACGTTATAATTTTTGAATTATAACGGCTGAAATGTACAAACACTGGTATCGGTTAACAATGCTAATTGTTTTACGTGAAAATTGGCTAAGTAAACCGATACAAATTTGAATAATTCTTAGTTTAAGGTTATACCTAGGTATAAGAATTGACGAAAAATTTTCCGGTAATGTTGACTACTACGAATGAATGTCGGTCAATAGCAAAGTTTCATCCTTACCAAAAATTAATATAAAACAACATTTCCTGATTTGTGCTTTACTTCAGTTCAAGAAAATAAATCCATAAGTGCGATGACTATACGCTACAAATCTTGAACGGGTTTTTAAACGATGATGCAGTCACCTTTAAGTATGTCGTAGTAGGATAACTGAACTTGAAAATCTATGAAAATATATCAAAGTGTAATAAACCGAAGTCTTTAGTATATGTACTTCCTTTAATTCAATTATTTTAGAACCAAAGAAGTTAGAATCATGCCAATTCTTCTAAAGTAAGGAATCTTTGAGATACTTCTGGTGAAATAATACGCAATTTACAGGCTTTGGTGGTTTAAGATCCGCATCTATTTATTAGTTGTCGAAGTGAACAATTATATCATTTGCACTAGTCAGTTTTGCAATAATTGCGAATTCGCGAATGATGCTTTCCCAAGATTCTATAGTTTATTGAAATTCCTGAATGCTAGACGCGATGCTTTGGAGTCTTGCCTGGTAAATGCTAAACCAAAAGATGGTTTTTCAAGGCCATGTATTCGATAATACAAATGTTGATAATTAGACTAAGGTTAGATTAAGGAGACCAACAACAATGTTTATCCATTCGTTCTTCACGTTAGCCACAATCCAACAGCCTTCATATGAAAAATATTAAAAAAAAAATATTTATGGAAATAAAATATTCCGCAGAGAACTGTGGCTTGAGATATACTCGTATAGACAAAGCATAATGTAACACATATTACTTTAAAAACATTCAGTCGTAACGTTTTATCGTCACCGAAAATCACGAGATCAGCCGCACAAAATCAGCCAATCAATGAAAAACAATGAAAATTGGCAGCTTTTTTTTTTTTAATTTTTGAGGGCAGAGAAAGCTTGTTCAGAACCAGTTCTTAATCCATAAAATTGCATAAGATGACCCATGTTAAATAATGATCCTTAATTTTACGGTAAGATTTGCTAAAGGATATACGGAACGTAGATTATTATAACGACGAAATCATTCATTCAACATTAAACTGATCAAATGATAAGAATACTCAGGTTCTTGCTACACAGAGAAAATAAATGAACAAAATTCCCTGCCCAGCTACTAAATTTGGAGTATTTTGATTTAAACGATTCGTTTTCTCGATTTTCGAGTTAAACGATTGTTTGCTCTCTAAACCAGAACTACAACTTTATCCATAAAACGGATAAGGTTTCGTGGATAGAAAATAGCAATAAACGTTGTAGTATCGAGAAAGGTATCTACAGATACTGGTATATCCGATGCTCTTCCAGTATATTTTATGGCCAGAGAGATCACAAAAATATTTACAGCCATAACAATGTACGAGTAATGTTCAATAAGTTCGGTAAATATATATGAAATAACGGTAATGTAAAGTTTTCATTTTGTTTTTTCATTCCTCTATTCAGTTTACCGACCAAAAATATTTCATGTAAAGCAATATGTATTTTCATTTAATTTCTGTGTGATTTAATGACCACGCTTTTAAAAATGAAAAGAATGGAAAATGTTGAAAGTCGTGCTGTAATTTTAATTAATTTTTTATTCGGTAGACTAAATAGAGGAAGTAAAATAAAATATTACCGTTATTTCATAAAGATTTACAGCACTTATAGAACACCCCTACAGACAGTAACCAAGCCTGTGTAATTGGCTGTGTAATTGTTTTTGGTTATTAGAACTTTAGAAGTGTTTGCAAAATTGTACGAGAAAACTTATCCGAACGCAGGAAAAAACTATTAAAAATCAGCTTTACATGGATTATCTATTTTCGGGAAGTGCAACAGTAGGAGGTGTCGTTGAAAAAACAGATTGTCAAAATACTGGGTAGCAAGAATTTTAAACTTCAAAAGAAGAAGTCAGATTCTTCTTGCTCCTTACAATCAACGAATGATAAATGTACTGAATGTACTGACAATATACTGAAATTGATTGAAAATGACGAAAACCGCAAGACACTAGGAAATATATGTGGCATCCCCAATTCCCGCTCTAGCAGCGTTAAAAAGATTTCTGAAGCAAAATCTGATGTGATTACGGCTCTAAATTCAATTGGAACAAATAACGAATTAAAAAAGCTTGAAAAGGAATTTTCGACGGTGTTTTGTTTGTACTGCGCTTTTCAATTTTTCATTTTCTTAACCTTTGCTTAGCTACAATTTTTTAATTTATCTTAATTACTGGCTGGTGTACAAACGTAGTGAAAAATATTTTCAGTTGTAGAAACTGAAGATCTTTTTAAGTTATCTTAAGTTAAAAAACCGACGGCAAACGATTTTTGTTGTTTTTATAGTTTACATGAAGAACATCTGTAAACAGATTAAATAATTTTTGGGCGCCAAATGGTTCTTATTTCGCATTTTGAAAGGAACGAGGAGTTTTGGGAACTCAAATTTAGACAAGTACTAAAAGGGACACAGACGAAATATTCATAATATTCCACTTTTAAAATATTGTACACACAAAAATTGTTGACTGCAGTCATGAATAAGATTTCAGATTGATGCGTGGCGAATGCAATTTCAATAATTTCGCGTAGATTCACTTTCCATTTAAAACAACTTGTCATCGCACCACGACAGATTATATTTATCCCAGAAACCTACAAACCTTACAACTCGGCTGAATCCAAACATGGTCATTTACAATTATTTCTACGCTGTCTACTGTTTATATCGCAATCGCAGAAATTACAAAGTAAAGATTAAGAAAAATAAATCGACATTTCCATACAAAATTTATAAACTCGCATATGTACATCCAAATGTAATAACATTTAAAAATAAAACACAGATTACGATTAAATAAGAGAATTACCACTTGCACTTTACATAATTGCAATTCGTAAGATAGAAATAAGATATGTGAACAAGAAAAAATTTCAATGCCAAGAAGTAAATAAGAAAACTTTTTTTCTTTATTTCATTTATCGTATTTATTTTTTCGCTCAATTTTATTATTTTTTAATTAACAATTAAATAATCATAAAAATAAATTAAATTACTGTATAGCGTTTAACTTTAATAATTATTTATTAACAATTTTGTGAAGGCAATGATTTAGTTTATTTTTTACAGTGAATGATTGAATTTTGTATGTCGCATGTACCGTTATTGCAGCCCTGCTTCGTATGCCACAGTTTAAGGAATTGTAACTAGATATACCTAATTAATTATTTAAACATCATTGGAAGTACAAATTGTTGGTTGAGCTTCAGACAGGTGTATTAAAAATAAGTGTGCAACGCTTTATGTAGAATTCATGTAGTTACTCGAAAATTAAATTAACAGAAAAAATATATCTTCGTGATGGAAAACCTTGAGGTAATTAGACGAGACAGGTAATTATATAGGTGCTTACATATCAATAAATTACCATCTAACTGACGCCTTCGTATATTTTTATAGGAGCCATAAAGCATTAGAAAATTATGTTATACAAAGCGACATTCATCGATACACTATACACAATTCAATTGCATTTCGTTGTAAACCGTCAATCAATTACAAATTTTCTGCTTTTACGAAAGATCGAACAATCTGCTAACCTTCACTTATTGTAAAGTCTCAAGACATTGCCAGTCAATTATAAGTATTTTATTTTTTACTTTTTGTGTTAGATTGTTGTTAGAATAAATACAACACACATAAATTTTATCGTTTTTCGAAAGTTGTTTTCATATTTTCAATATGATTTTTCTTTATAAAGTACTCTGCTGTGATGCTGGCTTACACATGTGGCGAAAAATCCTTGATCAAATTGCGAAGAGATAAATTAATCCAGAAACTACAAGAATTTTACGAGTATTATTTTCTAACAATTTTAAATGAAATAAAAAAAAACAGGTTAAGTGTACATCAATGCAGTGTAATTGTGCAACAAGATATTAAATGTCATGTAAATCAGGATATAAATTGTAAGCTAACATTGATTTATCTCAAATATATGTAAAATCTTATCAATGACATTGAAATAATTATTCGTAAATTGACGGCTCAACTAGCGTTATGAATTATAGTTCTATGCTTGTATATCTAAACATTTTCCAGCTCGTGTTTATCTAAAATAAATATTTTGAATCGATTTTCTTGCCTTATTTAGCATAAAAATATTTTATGACCTCAAAACAAAACCAAAAAACACTCTAGAATACTATTAGTATACGATAGTAGTGTATAATGGTAGTAGTAGTAAAACATGAAATTTTTGTGATCAACAAGTAGTTGCAATTATGCAAAAATGAAAATTGAAAATAACAAAAATTTCCATTTTTTTACTGTTACAGTTGGTGTTGTATACAGTGCGGAATACATACGACTATACGAGAGAAAGTTCAGTTTGAATTTGAATGAGTTAAAAAGCTCTGTGGAAGTAAAAACACAACAACAACAAAATCGGAGAAAATTGGAAAAATGAAAACAAGGAAAAGTGGTAACAGAAAAAATTGGATTTTGTGACAAGAATGGATAAAACTGTACATTAAATCATATTGTATGTATGCTCTAAGTATGTTATGTTGTTTAGTTCATACGAAAGGGAAACATGCAGCTAAGTTTATTTTTTGTGATAGAATTAGGTGAATTTGGTTTTGATGCAAACATTATTTAGCTCAATCAAGATTTAAGTGAAAATTGAATGATAATTATGTTACTGATGTTGTTCATATATTAATCTGTTGTATATAGATGCAGTCCCCGAATTGGAAGATACGATTTTTATTAGCACCCAAAGAACCAAAAGTTATAATTCACAAATGCAGTCTTGTATCTAGACCTCCAGAATTAATTTTTCTAATTTTTCATTCATATCTGAGGTACGTTAGAAAATTCCGGTCTTCTTTATCATAGATCGGGTTTCGTTGAATAAAACGATTTGTGATCATGCTAATAACGAACTACTCAACTGATATTAATTTTTATTGTTACTAAAATCCGAAGCGAAATAAAATATCTTGCTAAAACGATGCACACTTTCATTGCGTCAATTATTTATAGAGTTTCTGTAAAAGTTTCCCACCTGCCACTTGTACATCATAGTTGCTTAAGCATAGCGGTTTGTACATTGAAATCTACACTGGTTGGCTCTTGACTTAATAAACTTTTGTTATATTTCGTTGTGATAAAGAGCTTACTCGGTTGGCTATAGAGATCTCAAGATGTTCATGCGAATACCGTATTTGTTGCTCCACCTTCTTTCCAGGCATAAAGTTTGATACAAAATTGCCTTGAGAGGGAGTTGAATTCTTGATTCCCTTATTATGCAGGATAACATGAAATATGACCCCAACAAATATTCAATTGCAGTATCGTGATAAAAGGTAAAAACGGCTTTTGGAAAATTAAACTTTCTTAACGAAAAATATTTGTCGGAGAAAGATCCTGCAAATAATAATCGTGTGTTATCGTTGTATTGGTGCGCACGCTTGGCAGAATTGAATTGCTTAAAATACAAACAGTTACATTGCAGTTCGTACTTGACATAGCAAGTGGGGTCGATTGTGAAAATCCAATTGCCGGTCGACATTCACGCATTTTTGTTTGCCTTTTCAAAGTGAAATTTGAATAGCGTCACATTGCATTGATTTTGCAGTCAATAAAAGGGAATCATGAGCTTCAGAAACAGAAGAACAAAGGAAGCAAAACTGGAAACCGCTAGAAAACCCATTGCTCGATCTCACACAAAAACGATTACGATGGTAATTTTGATTATAGTTTTCATTCGAGTGTGGATAAATTATGATGCGTGTAATGGAGTCCCCCAAATTTATGAATGAAACTCTAGCGTGTTTCGCAAATGTGTTGCGCAGGTGGACAAGTGAAACTGCGTGAATTATACTCCCGAACCATTGGTCAATGGTATTTAAGTAAATAAGCCAAACGAAACATTTGTTGGTAAACTGTCGGTGCAACAAATATTGTGCCCGAGAATTATTTGCCAACATTCAAAGTGCAAGGGCAAATTTACCGTGCAGAATCACTAATACCACTGCCGAATGCAGATTACAAATTTCTCTATTTTGAACGGCAATCTCTAATGAAAAAATCGATCAACATTGTCGATTCAATACATGTGGTAAACAAAAAATTGTCGCTGCAAAATGCCAGCTGATGGCTTCAAAGCTTTAGTTACACCAGATAAAACAAGTGCCGGCCAACAAGAAATTCAGTATACAATACACCAACAAATTTCGAAGTGGCGAATAGTTGGCGAAGGGTTTAACACGCGTGATATAATTCTACATCGCAGAAATGGTATGATGTTCAGCGAGTCTCAGAAATTCATCGCTCATACGACGATTTAGAACATCAAATTTTATTTTGGGCAGCAGAATTTCAACATAAAATTGAAAAATCCCCAAACAGATGAGGCAACGAACAAGAAAGTCGATTGAAGATTTGTGATAACGCTGAAAATCATATCTTGAAATGTCGACAATTGTTCCATCAATACCAGGTGTAATTATACGTGGGATGAAATAAAAAAAATTTTATTAACTGGAAAATCATTATCGAATCGTCATGATATTTCCACACGTATATTGAAGCAAAATTTGAAATCTTTGATGGATTTCATTGTCAAGCATCATGTTTTTGGAAATACACGCTTTTGAATGCATTCCAATGAATTAAAGAAAGAAAACTGTTACATGCCCACATTTTGATTTGGTTGATCGAGTAAGTTAGCAGACACACCAGATTCCGGCATCGATCGAGACTTATTTAAAGTCGTCACCAAAACATGATTTGGTGACAATGTGGCTTCTCGACAACAATTTAACATGCATGTCTGGTGGGAAATACACTAAACGATACCCAAAATACTTACTTGCCAAGATTAACATTGGCAACGGCGGATATCCACCTATCTTCAACGATCAAATGAAGATGACGGTAAATCCATTACTTTAAAGGTACGAGATAATCATTGGGTTGTACCGTATTCATCGTTAATCTCTTTGAAATCGATCAAATACATTTGGAAATATGTCAACAAAGAAAGCGATATGTCAGTTTTTGGAGTGGGAAATGCAACTGCATCTATCGATGAAATCAACTGGGACTCTATTGGTATGGTTAATTTTCTTATTGCCATCTTGAAAATGGACAGTGCTTGCACTTCACAACAGAATATGCACGTGCAAGAGCATCATCACTACTCTGAAATGCCAGCATAAAAAAAGTTTCTATACGTCGCAAACAACCGACATCCTTACAAGCATTGAGATTAGAAAACGGTCAAGTATGTGCCACTTTAATTGAAGCTTGCCAAAAATTTAATCTTTCTGAAAACGATGAACATCGGGACACTTCACTCACTCAAACAATGTCAGGAAATTCAATTCACTTTGATGTCACTGAATGAACAACGCATAGCGTATGCAACATTATACATTCAATTGCAAGTCAAGGCGTCCCGCAAAATTTTTCTAATTTCACTTTTTTGGCAACCGTAAAATCACGAAAAAAAACATCGGAAGCGCATCATCGTACACTAGCGGATTTCAAATTAAATGAATTGCTCTTCGGTGGCGCACTCATTTAATTGTCCGATGATTATCGACAAACGCTAAATCAGTTAGTTACCCGCTGAACCCTTAATGCATATTTTAAATCATCAGTTGTATATGGCAACACGTACAGAAATCGACTTTGAACATCAATATGCGTACACAACCCAACATAATGCTTCCACTGACCCTTTCGCAAAGCAATCACAAAGTTTTCTCAAATATCACACGGAACTACAAAGATCATCAGTGGTTCAGTACACGTGTACTGTAAAAACAGCCAAAAACAAAGATATCATGCCATCAGTTTCATCATTCAAAATGAAATACCAGGCAAAGCGACGAAGTATAACTGAATCGATACTGTACTAAATGCAATTTTTAATTCACTTTGCAAATTGCATGCCGACGATTTTGAAAATTGGCGGACCTATCATTCTTCTCCGAAACATCAAACCACTAAGTCTCTGCAACGGTGCCAGGTTTTCAGCGGAAAAGTTGATGAACAATATTAAATTTTAAATGGAAAATTTAAATAAGACGATGTACTGTTGCCACGCATCTTATTGATTCCGATAAACCTGCCATTCGAATTTAAACGTTCACGTTTTCCGGTGTGACTAGGATTACTATGTCTAGGATTACCATGTGAGGCTTCTCACATGGACAGCTGTATGTGGTCTGCTCACGTATCGGAAAACCATCTAATTTTTTCGTGTGTACATCAGACGGAAAAACAAACGACCTGAGCTTTTACGGCTCTTTTATAATTACGAATCATACGGTCGTAATAAGGCCATTTCTAAGAGATTTTCGATAGGCTCAATACCTTTTATATAATGATCGCTGTGTTTTCTCTAGCAAAAAGTGTTTCTTTATTTCCGGGTGCAACGCTAATAGTTAGCGTTTCAGTTTCCCTTAGCAAATCTTTCAGCTCTCTCTGCGTTATTTCTCTGGGAGATTATTGGTTGTTCGTCAAAGAGTGCACTATAGTTTCATCATCAAGGACTTATACACAGCTTCCTTTACCTGCTACAAGTTCTCCAATTTGTCTAGAATAGTTGTTTTTCTTAATATTTTTTTACATTTCTTGAGTGATTCTCAATCTGATTGCCGAATGTCATATCTACATTTTTGTAGTTCTCTTTCCATTTATTCCATATTCTGCAACGGCACCACTAAATAAATTTTATTTTTAAAAAAAATTCTAAAAGTTCCCAATTGTTCTGATTATATATTATGATGTTTCCTTTAGCAACCCGTAATCATAGCTTTGAGGAGTTTTTCACTTTGGTTGTTGTTAGACTCGACCGCCAGTGAGTATTTTCTGCATATAAATTTCTCTGAACACAAAACAAATATATAATATTATAACAGACCGGATCAAACATTATATCACCGAAGGTTTCATTTATGTGAATTTGTAGATTACTATTCGAACCGCTTAGTTCTATTTAAAAAGGTTAATTCAAATTAAATTTTCCAGAGAAATGTTATAACAATTGATATTAAATTCCTATTTCCATCATATAAATTGAGTTCCATAGCGGCTATCACGGCCCATTGTAGAAACTTGCAACGTCGGCTTTTCAACGATTATTTGTTCAAATATTTAACCGGGCCCACCGCAGGCCCTCCTGACATTAGGAACCACCGCAAATGATTCCTAATACGTGAAAGAGTAGAGCAGACCTCACATTTTTCTTAAAATAGAACTCATCGCAATCGATTACTTACACTCAAAAAACAATTTCCGATATAATTGGGACCTACATAGAATTTTATGGAGTTAAATATCGATTTATAATGAATTGAATATAATCGATAAGTTCGATCGATAAAATTTTTATTAATAAAACCCAACACCATGACACATCACACGCAATGTCCCGCAACAAATACAATAGCCAGACGATTAAAGGGAAATATCGGAAGCTATTAATGAATATCTGTTTTTGCTGTGCTAAAAGCATGCAGGGTGAGATGTTGGGACTGCGGTTCGTTGTTAAATTTTCGAAATATTTAATTGCAGGATAAGATACCAATTTTGCTAATTGTGTTTTTTACTTTGATTTCAGAGGTACTAACGGAATATCTCAAGGAATATCTTAATTGATATTGTCCCGTCGAGGGACCTCCTAAATGAATTTTCCTGAAAAATCTGGAGTTAACGTAATCGATTTATGATACAGCATTAAGTCGTTCTCAGAAAGATCAGTTGAAGCGTTTGACGATGCTATCATTTAGACCAGATTTTTTATAAATTGAGATTAAGCATGTTGCCTAAATTACAATTTAGAGGTTCGGCCTCTTTTAACCTTCTTTCTTGAAAGTTTTGATTTTCTTAAGTTTGCTGTTTTCCTTGAACATTGCTGGTGGTAACAGAACACTAAACTTTGGTGTAAAAATTGAAAGAATTCAATTACACTTTGTTCAATTGTGCTGATTCAATTGTGCTGAAAATGAACCAAACTTGTAGCCAAATCACAAGTTTGGTTCATTTTCAATAACATATTCATTTTAGGAGTTGATATCATATGATGTTGCTCTTATAAGAGTAGATCCATTGCCGAACTAATGATCCATTGCCGAACTAATTGGTCTATCAATATTATGCGCCATTGTAATTTTCCAGCCAAAATGTTGCACAATAGTTTCCATCAACCATTCTAACGTCATCAGAAGATATTTACTCTTTAGTTTCATACAGCAATATTCCTAACTTCAATTACCTCACTCGTGATGGTTTGGATGAATAGTGTAAACTCTGCTTAAAGCATAACCTAATCTAATTTCTGAATGACCTTCAACTTCAGTCCTTTTCTAACTTCTGCACTATTTTTAATTTCTCTTTGTGCAATAAGGATGATAGTCAATTAAAATTAAATTAAATTGGTTTAATGAAAACACTTGTAAATTTCCTTAGAGTGACAATATTTATTGTAACTGGCAACAATTACAAGTGTTTTCATTAAACCAATTTAGTTTAATTTTATAAAGTGACGAATGAATTTGTCGCGCAAAAGAGCCATTGTTTCGTTAGTTGTGTGGCAAGTGGTACCGTCCTGTTGAAACCACATATCGTCCACATCCATATCTTCCAATTCGGCCCATAAAAAGTTCGTTATCATCTCACGATAGCGAACACCATTCACAGTAACTGCCTGACCGGCCTCATTTTGAAAAAAAAATACGGCCCGATGATGCCGCCAGCCCATAAACCGCACCATAAACAGTCACTCTTTGTGGGTGCATTGGTTTTTCGACAATCACTATTGGATTATGATTCGCCCAAATGCGGCAATTCTGCTTATTGACGAATCCACTGAGGTGAAAATGTGCCTCATCACTGAAGATGATTTTCTTCGAAAATTGATCATCCACTGTTGCCATTTCTTGCCACCATTCTGACCATTGACGACTTTTGGAATGGTCAAGAGGCTTTAGTTCTTGAGTCAATTGCACCTTATAAGCGTGTAAATGCAAGTCTTTATGCATAATGTTCATCAACGACGAGCGTGAGAGATGCAATTGCTGGGCACGATGACGAGTTGAGGTGGACGGCTCTTCAGCCACAATATCGCGAACAGCAGCAGTATTTTCTGCTGCACGAGCTGTACGAGCATGCAGTGGTGTTTTAAAATCTCCTACAGACCCGGTTTGCTCAAATTTTTACACGATTTTTCCGATTGTACGCACATTTGGACGATTAAGTTGACCGAAAAAATCACGAAGTGCACGATATGCATTTTGATTTGAACGCCCATTTGCATAATATGCCTGAATAACTTTAACGCGTTGCTCAATTGTATATCTTTTTATGGTTCAAATTGAGTTAGTCTGAAATTGAGAAATGTCAAATTAAATGCAGAAAAAAACTTGACGTTTAGGTGTGGTTTACTTTCAACGTCGGCCCTTAAAATTTAACCACCCTTTATTAAATATTTTAGTCAGGAGAGAACACAGAAGGACTATCCCTTTATTAGTAATTTCGCGTTATCTAATTCTCGTTATAAATCCGAAATCAAATGGCTTTCTTACGTCATACGTTTACTAGTACACATGTTATTATGTGTTAACCTTTGTAGCAGAACTATTCTATGATATATTTAACCTTGCGCTAAGCGCTACGTGTGGTTATTTTAAAAGCTTGACGTATCATCGGAAGTTTGGCAAGAAGTTGTTTGATTCAAATGTAATGCCCAATATTCAGTAATGTTTTCTTATGAGTGATGATTCTGAAGGGTCGGCCAAGTTTCCCCTTGTTACAACACAATCGGCGATTCTCTTTCTCATACATTACACGTAATACAAATTTTTGACAACGACGCGATAGATCTCAAGTTCCAACTCCAATTAATGCAATCTTCCGAAAGAGGAAATTTCATAAAGTAAGGCGTTACAAGACATCGGTATATATTATTTTGGACGATAATAATCGTTTTAGTAGTTGTAAGGCCGTATCATCCTGGATAAAAGATGTTGATAACTATGTATTTCTAAACTATTTGTGGCTGGCAAAGCGGTTCGTGCTTACTATATAAACAATTACAACAAGCAGATTATTCTCAATTGGGATTTTGTCAAGCCAATGTATGGATGGTTAATTTTATTATGAAGGTCTAGCTTAGCTGCAGGATATTATTGAACGACAATATATGTACGAAAACTTGTAATTTATTTTATGACCTACTGTTGTTTAATTAGAATTGCTTCCTCAACTTTTAATCGCTTAGCGAGTTTGAATCAGGTAACAATATTATATTGGCAGCCCATACCGAATGAGTAGGGTAATATAATATCCAATATGAGAATTATAATTTCTAATGAGTTAACGAACGAACAGGTTATTATTTTCGCGAAATTGCATTCTTTGGAATTTCGAATTTTAGTCGTTACTGTTCTCAATGCTGGCGACTAAGTTCAGCACAAAAAATATTAAATATCTCTTCTTAGTAAATATCTGGTTTTACTGTGCTAAGAGCAGGCAGGGTGGGATATTGTGACTGCGGTTCGTTGTTGAATTTTCGAATAATAATTAACATTTTAATTGCAGGATGAGATACCAATTTCAATATTGTACTTTTTACTTTGATTTCAAAGGTGATAACTATCGAAAGCATGTTCCAAATTTAAAACAAGCCCCAACTTCGAATGAAATGGTGTAATAATGCCTCACTTACAAGTTTAATAAGAACGTAGGTCGGGTTAGAATTTAATTTGTCAAGGTTTATCGTTGATGAAATCCTCGAATATCAAGCTGAGCCTGACTAGCGTTCATTTTTGATGAACATCTTCGCAATGGTGTTTTTCCGGAGCGTTAAACGATCTCGATCATTTGATATTAGTAATTAATGTGTTGTTGGATTGTTATCTATTTTATTCAATTTTTTTCAAAAAAAAACTTAGGCTAATTTTACTTGTTTCATCCGAAATGATTTTATTCTACTGTTTTTCGCTGGCAGATCTATGTCGCTAACATCGTGTGTTTCTGTGGTCACTTACATTAGGAAATTGTATCAAGGCAAAAACTTGACGTGGTTGGTCACTTAATCTTCAGTGATATAAGCTCGAGTAATTTAATTGTAAGATTGTTTTTTCCCCGAGAAAATCGATGATTGATCAACATCTGTTAAAGAAATCAAGCAGTTGCTTTATAAAAAACGAACTTGCCTTGTTTTGTTTCACGAGTATAACTGTTGGCCTATTGAAATATATTGATTTTCTGGGAAGCCTGATATTTATAAAAAATTTGTTCTAGAATCAAATAAAAAAATTTATATAAAACGGAACTAACAAGTGATGCTTTAAAAATTGTGTGAGAAATCGAAACGTGCTGATGAATAATTTGCACTATTTAAAATTTAATATTTTAAGCAGAAAATATAAATGAACATTTTCTAATAGTAAAACGATAATTACGTAATTTAAATTTCCGTTTCAAGTAGCAAAATAAGGTCTAATGATTCATTGATAGTGTAGTATTGGTGCTCAGATTATTAGAAAATTACATTTTAGTGATTTAAATTTATATAGATGTTTGATTTATAGTTAATAATTACCAATAATGCCTTCTAAGAATTGAAGAACGGGTACGATCATCATAGTCAATCGAAAGCAGACATACAATAGCAAAAGTAGTATTAAACAGTGTGGTTTTCAGGAGGTTATATACTCGTATATTGCGACTAATATCTCAAACAAAATTTAATTTAACTAGAATTCAGCTCTTAAACTAATTAACGTTCGATTGCCCAAAATACAACAAACACCACACAAAAAGCAAGAGAATCAAAATTTTCTTCTAAATCACTGAATATCCATTTCACTTATATAATGTATGAATAGTTACGTATATCTTCCACACATATATAAACGAATCTTCCCTCCCGATACTATATCACACAGTATACAAGCAAATGTTTTTTTCTGTTTTTCTTCATCTTTAAGTTTCTTCCATGGTACTATTAACATTTTGTTGTTGTTATTGTTGTTTTTATACGGTTTGGTGCTGGCTTTTCCGAAACGAAAAGCAAAATATATATAAAAAAAACACTTTACGTGACTGGACTAACTAAGAAGACGCGGCAAACAGAAAAGCAACGGGGAAATTTCAGTTTCTTTATTTGGATGGAAGAGCGAATCTTTCTGAAATTGGAAAAATCGATATTTTGAAAATATTATTTTTTTATTAGTTTTATTCAGTTAGTAGGGATTTTTCGTTGTACCATTTGAAAAGCTGTATTTCAAAGTTTTATGAAAAATCGTTATTGTAACGGTCATAAAATGTATTGGTACCTAGGTTCATTGACACAATAATCATAAGATTCTGGAGGCCAAAATTTTTGCATGTGGATTTGGTTTCCCTTGTATTACGTACGGTCTAAACAAATTAGAAAGAAATATAATTTTTTGGTATTATAAAATTTATTAATTTAAAAAAATCTAAATATTTTTTAGACAGACAATGGAAGGACTAAATATTTGGGCAAAAAGGATATTTTATCTAATATAAATGATGCTGGACAATTTTTGAATGGTTTTAATAAACTTTCCATAATTTTTATCTAAATTTCATATTAAATGTATTTTTTTTGGTATCGTATATGGTTCGAATAAAGGACATAATATAACAATGGGAGCTGGGCAAGGATGGAGCATATTACATATACACTATCATAAATCCGACGAATATGTTTATGTTATATTTTAGCCTTCATTTATTATTTTTTTATATATCCAAATTCCCTAGATGTTGTGTATAGATCGTTTTGTGTATATAAATATCCTTAACTTTAGTTTATAAGGAATAATAATATGCGGATAAACATATTCCGGCATACACAGAGTTATATTGTACTACATACATCTATATCCGTACATATATACGTAGATTTATCATTTGTTGTTGTTGTTCACATTTTATTTTATTTTTAGATTGAATGAAGGATGATATGAAGGATATATGTACAATCGAAAGAAGGTCTAGGTTTACGTGTATGTGCTGTATTACACCACTATTTTTTGTGCGTTTATATTTTTCGGAGGGAGAGCTTTGTACGTGACCAAATCAACTAGAAAGCTCGGAATTTCTTGGATACATTTATTTTTTTTTTGTATTTTGTATATTTTGTCTCTGTTGGTATATAGTCGATGAAGCAAATTTATTGACGGATTTTAACTAATCGAGTGCAGAATTGCGCAGCTATGAAATTTGCTGTTTACATGTTTCATTATTGATTAAAGTTGGAGTTTTGAACATGATGATTATAATTATTAATCAATATATAATTTCGAGTGTAGGTTCTACTTTCCTTAAAATGCGGCTCCTCCAAAATGTAGTTAAAAATATCGTTTACATTAATACTGTCTTATAAGATTGCATAAAATTTGGGTCACACACCGTAACTTCATGTGTCAGTCTTGTTTAATTAGCGGGAAGTAACAGTGTCTCATTTTACTGAAACGGAGCAAAGGGCCTAAAATGAAACGATTTTTGAGTTCCGAGGCATTGGGATAGGTCTGTATATTTGGTATTAGTGCAAGTTAAAGTACGTACGAGTAGTAGAGAGTGTTCAAAATCGGATGCTATTTGAAATGCAGCATATAAATAAGCTCCCTAATTTTGGAGAAATATAACGAAAGTTGCCAAACGTTAGTGTTGTGCGCGTCTACGAGCATTTCGAAATTCTCTACATGTTATATCTAGACAATGTCGATAATTGGTAGAATATGTAAACAATTCGTAGAAATTGTAGATTATAGTTTTTGTAGATGTTCTCAAGGTTCCCATCTTATAGTTTTCTACTTCATTTTAATTTTTTTTTGTGTTCTCAATGCCACCTGGTTTAGTGATTAATAAATTCCATACTCGTTTAACATAGTATTAAAGACAAATGAGTAACTTTTTTCGTACTGGAGAAATTACAATTTTTAGATTTTTAGATCTGTTTAAAATTTAAACATATTTTTGTTTGTTCAATCAGTTTGTCAGTTATACACTACTTTCGATATCGAACACCCTGTACGCGATCCTAAAAGTAATTCTAATAGTACCACTGTGTAGTAAAATTTGTTTACGTCCATTGATTGTGCACCTTAATCAAGCTGAAATGGTCACCGTTGATGGGATTAAAATTAACGAGCGTTTCTTTAGAACATTTGTACTGGATTGGGATTGTTTGCCTGCTTTTAAAATCTCGAAATTAAAAATCATTATTTTCAAAAGAATTGATGAATTGTAAGAATGAATTTTAAAATCCTGAAAATTCATAAAAAAATTGATGGATCCGAATCAAGGTGAATTAGAATTCACATTCTAATATGAACAGTTTTAAGAAATTTTAAATTTTAGTCGAAATACATGGAACTTGGCTATTTCTTAACAAATTAAGTTCAAATTTGGTTTGTAAAGCAGTCAGCTATATAGGAAGTGAAACACCACAACCGATAATTTTCAAATTTGATAGAGTTTCTATAGCTATAGTGAAATTTGATGAATTTTGGTATAAATTCTACAAATCGACCATGCTAAATAGAACTAAGCTTTACAAATAATATACACCCGATATCTTGTTAATGATGTCGAACTTTTGATTATAGATTTTTGGTTAAATACGAATATTTTATTGATAATAGAAGAACTCTTTTATGATCGTGCTGAATAGGACGGGTATTTTGTAATGCAGTAATCAGTTTCAATATGACCAAAATTGAAACATCATACAAAATTGATGTAAGATTTTCAATTCGGCAATAAAAATTTAATTTAACTTTAGTTAGTAACGAAATTGTTTGAGTAGTTCTGTTTTACATTGCCGAATTTTAGAACTTCATTCAAAAATCATTTTAGAATCCAAATCTGCTTTTGAATATCAAATTTGACAGTAATTGGTTAAGAATTGGCCAAATTCTGTACAGAATTCCGTACTTCTATTCCGACCGAATTCCATAACGGGTTGGATACGATTCGTAAAATCCAGAATTTCAAATTCCAAACTCTAAAACGGAAATTTCTTCCTCCCTCTTTCTAGAACGGAAATTAATTGTACTAAAACCGTTTCAGTACTTTTTTAGTTATGACTGTACCGTAAACATGTTTGGGGGGGTGGGGCGGTTCGGTATTCCAAAAAAAAATTCAACCGTGTTTATAGAATCACAACAACCGATTCTCTACTATAATCTGGTAAAAAATTGGAATCATATTTGTGTATTAATTTGTTAGAACAATTAAATTAAATTTAATAATAAATATTAAATAACAAAAATGAAATTAATTTTATTGAATAAGTAAGAATTTTTGCGAAATGTGCAATTAATATTAAACTGTTGGATTAATGAAATTTTCTAAATTAAATGTTCTTCGAAAATAAATAAATTTTGGAATTTACACTAAGTTCCATTGAGTATGGCGTAATTTAAAATTTTTTGGAAAAATTCATGGCAAAATGCATATAATTCCAATTTGGCAATAATCGGTCAAGAAACAGCCCAGTCCTTAATATAAATGTAGATGAAAAAATGCTTGTATGTTGTATAAAAAATTCCGGTTTCTGGCAGTATTTCTGAGATTTCAGGAAAAGTGAGGTTTTAAAAAGCGGGACTTTAAAAAGGCCGAGTTTGAAATGCGAGCTATTGAAAAAGATTTTGAAGTTCGAGCTTTCGTGCCGATCTCATTTGTACGTTTCCTTGTACCACTCTGTAGCTGTATCCAGAATAATGATGATTCCGAAATTGTATTAAGCCCATATTGTAGTATAAAAAGTGGATCACTTATCATAATAGTCCTCCGGCCAAGTGTATCTCGAGCGTTCCAGAAAACCTACTCCCATGTCAATTTTTGAAATTTGTTGAACAAATTTGTTAATTGGAATTTGTTGCAACCTCCGTTTTATAAAAGACAAGTTATTGATATCGCCGAATTCAGGAATCGTTCGATTCGCTTGTCCCGTTAAGAGATCATGTCATGAGCGTTCCAGAAAACCTACCCACATGCCAATTTTAGAAATTTGTTGAGCATATTTCTTAATTGAAACTTGTTGCAAAAACCTATTGATTGTGCAACGTTTATTGCATGCAACAAATTTGGGATTTTTTGGGACAAATTTCACTTGGGTCCATAAGTGATAATATTACAGTTCGCGAAATTAAATTATTTTGTTTCCAAATTCAAAACCATTAACATAAACCCTTTTACAATATTATTGCTTTGGCAATATTTAGGCTATAGCTATAAGGCTTTAAGCTTTCTCGCTATGATAAGGATTGTACGCCTTCGTTAATGAATTCAAAAATAAGAGCATCGGCCTTCCACATCAGGTGTTGCTACTATAGAAAGTTTTACCTTAAGTTGTTACTTTCGAATTACATGTTTAACAAATATAAATAAAATGTTGGTTTGTAATATCTCTTCATGGGTTTCATTGATGATTAGAACTCTATCTCTCTGCGCAATATGCGGTCTTTCATAAACGATTACTGTATCCACCCAACACAGTTGACATACAGATGTAGCGACCACACATTGAGGCTGTAATTAATCAATTTGGTTGTGCTCGATTTAATTTAGTATTCTGTGATAGGGACAAGTAGGGTGAATTATAATTTCGATGATACTTGTTTTCGTTTGGGCTACTGAGATTAGCAGTTCGCTGAGAGATTCATCATTCCTATTTTTGTTTCACTGGAGTTATATTAGGTGAAATAAGTAAGAAATAAAATTAGAAAAAATACGAATATGCATTATGACCGATAATTAATCAAATTTTTTAGGCTCGTTTACATGCGTGGTTCATTAAAAAAAAATTTTTTAGTAATGTTAGATACACTTTGTGGAAATTATTCTTATCACAGTCAAGAAAAGATGGATCTGTTGATATACACATATGACATAAGAAATGCCACTAATTAAAAATAACAAATCCAATCCTCTAATTTACTATAACAATATGGAAAAGACTGACAAATTTTTAACTTTGAATTGAAGTTCTTATATTCTTATAAATAAATAAATATAATTTTATTATTTTAAAATAATTTTTAATGGTTGTTTGGTGGGCTGCTCCAAAAACCAATAATTTGATAATTGTTTTGTTTTATTCCATTTGACGTGCTGATCATGAGCATGCAACATCCATGCCCCATGATCCAACGGCACGCTTAATGCGGTGCAACACTACCACCACGTCCACTCTCTTTTTCTGCCTCAACCATGAATATGCAACTCCTATGATCAGCGCATGATGTAGTGAACACCACAACCATGTGAACCATGTGTGCCTTTCTCCGGCATGAATTATGCAACTTACGTAAATGGCCAGTAGTCACGAAATGATGTACCACATTGCGCATTACCGAAGATTAGTTAAAAAAACAATGGTGATGGTGTTTTTACGGATGATGGATGGATCAATCGTTTTGCGATTTTTCAGATTGACTATAGAATGTAGATACATGGCAGTCAAACGTTTCCAAGTTTCCAATACTTATCCCATCTATGTGCATCATAGCAAATGTACTTAGTCGATATTCAAACGATGGGACAACACAAGCGAATCGAAAAATTGATTGACAATACGAATGCAAAATTCGAATACAAATCATTTTTGGTAAAATTTGGGACTTATAGAACGACACCGGGCAGCATTTCCAAATACTACTGAATTTCAGTATGTCGTAATAAACTCGATATCCCTGATTATAAACCAGAAAAATGTACAAGTCTGTTAGGATATTGTTAGTATTGTTTGGAAGGTTAATGTTAAAAGCCGTAGTTTATTGCAGCAGGTATAACATCGCGTGATACGTTAATATATAATCAAATTATGTTGCAAACGGTCCAAAGCACACTCGAATCAAAAAAATGCCGATTTATAGTTTATACAAGGTGCAAAACTTAAGGTGACATATAACTTGATAGTTTAACTGCATATACTAGTACTTTGGAAGGTTATAAATCATTTTTGATGAAGAATCACACGTCACGCATCAGACTCGTAAATCTTTTGGGAATAAATATCGATCGATTGTAGTGCAAAACTGAAAAACATAAATATCAAGTGAGATTACCTATCTTCTTATAACTTGGTGCATAACGTAAACACCAACTGAAAAATAAGTCTTAGAATATCAACTGTAGCAAGAAATCATAAAGATTATAAATAACTTTTAGTTTCAATTTCAATGTAATTAACTAGTTTTCAGTATTTTTTTGCTGTTTCTAAATCCAAAGTGGATTTGAGGAAAAACTTGAAATATTTGTTTTCCTTCACTTTGCAGTTAAGAAAAAATAAAAATTGTGTTAAATGAAATAAATAAATAAAAACGGTTTGAAAATGTGGGATAACCAGTTTTGTCTCTACGAGTAAATGTCGCATTATGCACTGATCTCAAACAGATAATAAATTAGTCTACGATATATGAGCTTGAGGCGATGCACTTGCTTAGCGGAGTTTTTACAAAATTTTATTGCATCGCCCATTTAGGGTGATACACTGAAAACTGTGATGCATATGTGTGTACGAGAATACTAGACCGGCACCCCGATACCATTCATGTTTTATATGGTTCTTTGATTAAGATAAGACCTTTTACTATTATTTAGTTTTGACGTAAATCTCATGTTACGAATAAATAAAATAAAATACGTTTTTTTATTTTTATTATTTTTTGGATCCTTTTTCCAAGTTTAGGTTTTATTTTTTGTCGTTTTGGAAGATTGACTGATGAAAATCACGCGAATTCTCATTTCATGTGTGAAAATAATATATTTGTATTTTATTTGGCCGCGCGCGCAAACACACCACATTTCGAGTATCGCGGCATTACATTACTGTTTTTGGTTCGTGTTGTTTGTATATGATGGCTATTTAGGAAATGACAACAGAACATTAACTGACTAATTGAAATCTTAATTAGATAAAAAAGAATTAAAACTATATATTTTGACTGTGGCATATAGCGAGTAATCTTGGTAAAGGAAAATTGATGTCATTGTGTTAAAAGTTCTGTTTAGATTGGGATTAAATTTTAAATGGTGTTTTAGTTATCTAAATTAGGTGACATAACATTATAAAATATGTGTTTATATGAAGATAATGAAGTATAAATGTAGTTTCGTTTGCTGTTCGTGCTATTTATAAGGAATTTATACCATTGATAATTTTAAATTTGTATTAAAAGTATTAAGTAATAATTTCTATGATAAGTTTCATAGAATTACCACATTCTCCTTCCTCTCCACCAAAGTGATCATAAAGTGACTTTTTAATGGCTTTTGTCAATCAAAGCTATACAATTTACTTTTGTATGTCAAAGTAACTGGTCAACTTTTATGGTTTTGACTGCGATTGCCAGATTGATTTGATTATATATGTTCGACTGTAATTGGCAAGATCTAGCAATTTTTTATAAAATAGAAGGTTCTCAGAAAATGAGTATATGACTCAAACTACGTGGCTTTGTGTCATCATGATTGTACTTATACATGTTGTAATAAATGTAATAATTGTTTGAGGCCCCTCGTTTGTGTTGGTGAGCCTTATTGTTGGCCGTGGCTCTTTGTCTTTAGGTTTTCTTTTATTAGTGTATCTTATAAAAAATATGAATTAAAGGGATTAAGAAATAAATGGATTAGACCACTAACAGACCGTTCGAACGAGACTGAAACCTGTTTTAATATACATTACATATACATTACACTATACACGACACTTTGTCGAGATCAAGCAAGGTTTACAGCCTATGCCGGCTGACACAACATTCCTCATTGTTCGCAGGTAGTTGGCTATGCTAGCCGAGCTGTTGATTATCGTATCCACCAGATGTTCAATGGGCATTTCATTAAAAGGCTTATTGGCGGTTAACTTCAATCTGAACATTTTTCACAATACTGAAATTCCTCTTGAGTTCTCTGCCTCTTGCACATAGAGAACTACACAATGAATTGCCCTGCACATGTTTTGTAATCGTAATTATTCCTGCTCATGTCTCGTTTTTTTTCGTTCTTTGAAAGCCGGGATTTAGCATTTAAATAACAGTGGTGGGGGTGACCGATTCAGCCCTAATACTTAGATTTCAGCAAATCACACTTCACCATTGCATAAGGCAGCCTCGGCTGGACAACTGCTCAAAATAATTTCATCATCATTCTCTAAAATCAAGGACCAAACGGAACTAGAATGCTAGGTCTAGTAAGCCAAGTAATAACCAGGAAGAATATCTTGTGATCAATAACCATATGTAAGCCTTTTAAATTGACAGCACTGGATAATTTCATCCCTGGTCAACTAAAGCGGATACTGATTTCGTTGCAATCTCAGAGACCCTAGCCCTAGGTCTCTATATATTTTCCTTACTGAGAAATCTGGCCTTTAGCAAAGTTAAACCGGGGGTAACCACTCGGACACTTCCATATCAGAGCGTAGGCGAATGCTTCATAGGTTAGATAGGTCAGATGCTTAAAAGCAGGATCATAAGAGAAGCAGGATCAATAAGATCGAAAAAATATATCTGGGTATAAAAGATACAGCAAACTAAGCTGGAAACCTATAATATAATATAAAGGGTATGGAAAACTACTAGAGCACTTTACTCTTGCAAAAATGACATTGAGAAAGATAGTGCTTGGAAACTCACTTGACACTTAAACCATTAGAGCCGCTTTAGAATATACATAGGATACCTTGTGTATCACTGGAGCACTCATGAATATTCTCACTCAATCACTAAATATTATTTTTCACCTCACATGCTTGGAAATCGCAGGTAGGCAAATAGCCGCGAGCTCAGCTGTAAGACTCAACGTCATATTCATGTGAATCTGCATGAACCGAGAACACTCATCTTTTTTAAAGGCTAAAGCCTTTACTGATCATCGTGAAAGTGTACTCACTCCAAACCTTGGATAATTGGTGGTTCAAACCGAAAATGTAGAAATCAGACGTGTGAGGAAATTTATTTCCAGTAGTCCACCAGTATCACTGAAGTTCATGCTAAATGCTTAGAAAATACTTAGAATGACTTGGAATGCACCTAAGGCCAATGAAAAAATCACATCTCCTCTAAATTACTTAATATAAATTCGCCTGAATGTTTTTATTTCACCAATACTATTACAATAAGTGTATTTTTTGGATTAGTTTGGATAAACTCCACTAGTATAGGTATAAAAGCCTCTGGGTATGATCGAGTATTAGGTGATGTGCTTAAACAACTGCCTGGGTGTGCCTTCGGACGACTAACTCAAATATTATTTCCAAGTTACCAACAGGATATATCCCTGAGTGCTGGAAATTGTCAACTATAAAATGATTCCGAAGCCTGGCAAGGGTCCTACTAAAGTCTCGTCATATAGACCAAGTAGCCTACTACCAATCATCTCGAAAGTATTCGAAAAAACTATTATCGAAAATTTTTAAGCCGAACTACGAAATAACATCCCTAATCATCAATTTGTTTCTGAGCCGAGCACGTAATTATTGAGCGAGTGCACTGACTAGCTACAAAAATAAAGTCAGCATACGAAGAGCAGAAATACTACTCCGCCGTCTTCTTGGATGTTGCCCAAGCATTCGATAAAGTTTGGCACGAGAGTCTGCTTCATAAAATTAATCTTGAATTGCCAGAAATTTACCAACTAATGAAGTCGTATTTATCAAATCGCAGATATTATGTCAAATACAATACCTTTTAATCGGGCGAGAAAAACATTATGGCTAGAGTACCACAAGGTAGTGTGCTTGGCCCAACGTTATTTTTAATTTTCACCAGATCTACCGACGCCTTCGCAAATGACGTCTACTTTTGCAGATGGCGGCAAACGGCGTCCGAAACCCTGTAACAACATATCTAGGACATCGAAATATGACGCCTGTCACAATGAACAGAATACAAATTCCTCAATCAAATGGAGCAAAATATCTAGGCGTCCATCCAGATCGACATATCAAATTAAAAATTGATAAAATGCACTGGTTGATGTGGAAATATTCAACCATTGACCTAGAATACAAACTTCTCCTGTATAACACAATGACTAAACCAATCTGGTCGTATGAGTGTTAATAATGGCAATCAATCTTAAATTCAAATATTGGTATTGTTCAACGAACACGCAGTGAAAAATTCTCAGAATGATTACAGGAGCACCCTGGTATCAAAGACGAATTACAAAAGATGCGGATCAGCTATGCAGGGAAACAGCATCTCATCCGGGTTTGTTGGCGCGAAATCGAAAAGATATACCTATGTCTTCACAATTAAAGAAGAAAACGATGGAGTTAACAACATAACTTTTAAATTATAAAGTTTACTTATTGATAAGAAGTAGATTTTGCTCCCGCAGATTTACATAATAACCTTAGTGATTAAGATTTGACAACTTAATTGTTATTTTCATGTTGAAAGATTCAATAAATAAATAAAATTGTTACAAAAGAAATCTATTTCCAGTAGCAAGACAGCCCTAAAATCTCTAAATTATGTTCCGTCACCATTCGTTGAGTGGAAGATAAAACTGATAATCCCACCCGAGAGTGACTACTTGGGTAAGCGAAACTCAATTCCGATGTGATGAAAGAAACCATAGAGAGGAGAAATGAGGAAAATATAATGTAATATCTGAAAAGGAGTTTCGCGTTTTTGCAGTGGCTTCGTTTAAAACGCTAAAAACAATTCTTATATAAAAATAGTCAAGAATGGTTGTTTCTTTTATGTTAACGAGACGGCAGAACAACATCCATCCATGATGGTGCCATGAAATTTCAATATTATCTGACTTATCAAAGCAGAGGTTAAAATAACACTCGCTAGTACAATAAATGGGCAGATCTGGCTAATACTGGATTTTTGGAAGATCTGGATAGCTGCAATGAGCAAGACTATGAACTTAAGTTAGATCTTTAGGCCAATTACCCCAAATTAACCTTCTGGCGTTTTATGATTTTTTTTTTAATTTGTTTTTTCACTGGTTATTTTTGGCGTCAATGTTTATATAAACTTATTCAATATATTAACTGATAACTGCTCCTGTTTTATAGGAGATATTTGATGGATTAAAATGATTCAAAATATTCTAAGATCCATTATTTAAATATAAACTTTAATATTTTGGACCCAATTCGATGGCCAAAACTTTAATCCCTTGTCGAAAGCTTGGCAGTTAATCGAAGTACATAAGATGCAAGTTCCTCTTACGGTAGGCATCGAGGAAATGTTTATTTCATGAAATTTGTAATAAAATGCTTATAAAACTGGATTGAGAACTCGTTGAGATTTAAAAAAGTTATATCCTACTCGTAGGTACAGGTATACCATACCGACTCTATAGTTCATAATCCAATGATTTGTAATTTTATTCAATGATCTTGAGATACCGAAAAAATGGTTTGCAGTTAATAATTAGTCAATATTTGATACTCCTTCAGATTTATTATTTTATCTAAGCCTGGAGTAATTGACGGTTGTTCCTTGTGTTTACTTACATAAATCAACTTATCTATACCATTACCCCTCTGTCCTTCCCGCCCTAAAGAGGGATTTAGTAGACCTGAAATGTTGTAATTTGGACCTAACAGGCCTTGGGTTGAACTATTTACGCCTATGACAGTCGCAACGTTTGTTTGACTCTCTTTTACTCTATATATATTTCGTTTTATCACTATGGGGCTTATATGAACAGTAAACCTTTCCGCCTTCATTTTAAATAAATTAACCATCCCACCCCTCCTTTTTGTATTCAAAAATATAAATATTACAAAAATGTAAGAATAATATGGTGGTCTGAATTTAGGAGATATTAGTTCAGGCCCAAACCACACGAGCAATTGTCTGATGTTATAGTGAGCCTACTTAGTGATTACTTCCTATATATTTTGATAATTGGCCACTAATATTAAAACCACTGAATATTGAACTAACATAATTATGTTTATCGATTAAAGCAAAAAGTCGGTAAAACAAATAAATGAATTGCATGATTGTCGGTAATCATAATTTAAGACAAGTAATTGCCAAACAGCGCATTAAAATACATAGCAAAACCAACACTACAGAAAACTGTAATAATTGAAATTATAAAATGAATAACAATTATTTTACCTTTAAGGCAAAATCAATTTCTTTGCTTTGGTATATTCACGATTTCTTGCAATTTTATTCGAAACAAAAATATAGGGAAGAACTCTAGTAAAGAACATCTCAATTTCAATGCAGATCATCTTATTTGATTCGATTATTCCGTCGTTTTACGTTTTTTGGTCAAAAGAGGTTAACAAAACTGCATGTCATTTGTTGTTGGTATATGCTGTGTTCTTCATAAGAAGATGAATGGATTGATATATGGCATTAAGTATATGAATATTATCGTGGGTGGGCTCCCTCCTATTTAATCATAATAATAACAATATTAATAAGAACAACAACACAATATGAACCCACACATCATCTTTTCTTATACATGCAGAACGACACAAGAAATAACGAAGTATTTTTGTTGGTTTCGATTATTTTTGTTATTAAGAATATAACATTCTTCAGACAACAACACAAATAATAATAATACAAAATTGAAAGTCAGGACCTTTTATATTGTCTAGATACTTCTTCAAAATCCAAAACCAAATTGATTTTCAAGTACAAAACACACACACACACACAAACATAGAGCATTCTGTTTTGTTTTGTCTCTCACTTCACAAAATTGAAAAAATGGGGCCTCTTCAAAATTGCATAACAATACAAAAATTTGATTGTCACTCATCATTATCATCGTCATCAACATCGCATCGCAACCCCTCAGGAGATCGTTTACCAATTCAAATAAAATAAATAATCGAGATGAACAGAAAAAAAAATCTGATTTCCAAGTGGTTTCGATGTTTTTTTCGTTGTTATTGTGTGTGTCGTCCCTGATTGTAGGTATACGTGTACGAGACGCACGGACAGGATACGCGCCTTTTTATTTTCATTTTCAAATCCTTTCAATTCATAACGCACAAAAACGCAACAAAATATCGTGGAATGAAAAATGATGCTCGAGTTTAAAAGTTAAACTGAAATTCATTTATGATTAATGATGAATCGTTTATGTTAATTTATATGTATATAGATATGATTTTATGTAAATTGTCTCATGACAATTGTCATGTTGTCTTTCATGCATGTATATGTGTACTGATTAAATCCATGGTGATGGATATTAATTAGATGGCGTTTAAATTGGACATAATGGTGGCGCACTGAGATTTATAAGAGCGCGCACATGGCGTAATTGGATCATTTATTTGTCAATCAAATATTTTTTAATCATTTAATTACTCGTATGTCAATTTCTTTTGATTTTTTGTTGTTGTTAAATTGTGTCCGTGCACGTATACCATAAAAGAATTCCAGCTGTTCGTTATCTCAAAATTATGATCTTTTTGATTTTCTCGAAAGATATAATTGGTTGATAAGTTTATCGTTATTGATTCCACGAGTCACCATAAAAATGTCTAAATAATTTGTCGCTGCAAAGTCAAATCAAAATCTTTATCGTCGAGAAAACGAATTTAATTTGATTGGAAATTCAATTTGTGTGCACAATTTTATTTAATCGCGGGGAGAGTATTCGGCAAAGTTTCAATCTCGAAAAACGTGAATTTATGATGTGTTTGATAAATAGATTCAATTCCGCTGTTAACCAATAGTTACAGTTTTCTGGTTTGAAGTCACAGTGCCTCTTTGGGAAGTGAAAATATATGAACGAAGAAAGTTATTTTAGTAATTTTAGGTTTTAGTTTAAAAATTGGTAATAGATCTAGATCACTAAATTTATTTCATTAGGATCGTTAAATTAGTGTGGACCTTTAAACTAGTTAGCTTTAATTTTATTAACGGTTTTTGAAATGATTGTCGGTAATCATTGTCAACGTTCGAAACTTCAATGTTATTCATGTTCGATCAAATTTTAGATGAGTGCTTTCAGACATTCAAGTCGATGAGGTCTGACATTGGAGACATTGGAGTCGATGGGAATTCATATAGAGTTCGATACGAAATGAAACAAAATTCCCATAATTCAAATCGCAGCAATTCCGTAGAACGCACATGGGCTAGGAGTATGGTGACAAAGTAAATTTGCTTAGACTATAGGGTACCGGAATCTTATTTGATTTTCTACAATAGCGTTAGTTTTAAATAAATTGAAACTGATTTTCTTAAGAGAACAGAACTGCTACATACAAACGAATACTATCATCGTTTATCGAGTCGTCCATCATCAATCAAACGCACCAAAAAATTGTTTGAGTATCCTTCTTAGGGAATACGCGTAGTAGTCGAATAATGATTCGTTTCAGTTGAAGATTCACTTGAAAACCGGTACCATAGCTATTACGCGACTCTCTCCAAAATCACACTTTTGGAAGTAAAAACGATGTCAGTGCCGAGGTTGGAGCACCTGTTAAATTTAAAAAATAGAGTGCTTTAATATTTTTTGATGTCTGACATAAAATTCGTCATTTTTTTTGCCAACAAGTACCATGTTTCCATGACAGAGTTACCTAGGTTAACTCAGGTTTACGTACGGGCTAGTTATATAGACATAAACGAAACGGACTGACACCGGACAAACAATATCGGGCCAGATCAGTTTTCCAAAATTAAAGCGGAGATTTTTGACAAAAAAATTGTTTATCAACAAAAAAATCGGTCCCTGTATAGCCCATACGGTTCGATTTTTCCGAGTGAATCTTAATAATTAAGGTTTTCCCATAAATTAAGAGATCCCAAGAGATCAAATTGAATGATGCAAACGCCACAGCTTTAACCACTATGTCGTTTGGTCGGTAAACAAAATAAAAAACTTTAGTTCATCAAAATTTGTCCAGCCAGATTGACAATTTGGAAAAAAATATCATACTTGAAATTTGTCTATTACTTGGCAGAGCCTTGCGAAATTTGGTGGAAATCTGTGTTCCAAAAGTGGCAGCTTCAATGGAAGCTTTTAAATTTTTGCAATGATGTTGTTTTTTTTTAAAGTTCGAAATGAGTGTTAATCACGTTTGTGTGTGTGTGTTGCGTTTTGAAAAAGAATTAATTTCTGAGTCAAGTGGTGTTTTGTTATTTAAATTCATAGTTTTGTCGCTGCAGTAGATTTGCATAACATTGTTTAGCACTCTCCTTTTCCCGTCAATAAAATTGACACCTCCGGAATCTCAAAAACAGACGCCATCATCATTCCGGAGGGCCAAATATAATTGGTTTGGACTTCTTCGGTGGAGTAGAGTTGCACCCTTGCCGTAATGGTGTACCAAGAATTCATATGAATAAAATTTATTTTCAATTTTTATGCGGCGGCAATGAATAAACGCGGAATAAACTAACCGTTTGTGGTTCCTGTTCTCAGACGACCACTCATATCCTTATTTTTTGCAAGGTCTGCCACTTGGCCATCTGGCCACCTGTTTGGTGGTTTTTATTGATCGAGGACGGGCTTCTCATGTACCCCATTCCAAAAAAAAATATTTTATGACTGACGATTTCGGTTTCTTCCAAAATTAGTGGTACTCTCTAGTTTGAACTTGCTGTAATATAAGAAAAAATGGCTGATCGATTTCCTTAGTTCTTAATCTACAACTAATGACTTAAACAGAATTGCCTTAACACCAAACTTTCAAAGGAAAACTAAGGAAAAGTTTGGAATGTATCATTATTTAAATGCTTCGTACTGTGTTATCTTATTAAGTCATTTTGAGACGAGTAAAAATTCAATTAATAGTTTTGTAATTTATATCTGTTCCATCCGTATTAAATCTGATACCACGCATTGGTAATCGAATCCGTGAGGTAAGGGGGCATAATCCCAGCTTTATGTATAATAATCGGTTGATCCTCATGTTAATCAGAAAAATATACAACCCTAGAGTTAAATAAGATATTGAAAGCGTCAATTGAGTCGAGCTCATAGGTATCAGAAATAAAAGGTGACTAGTAACATAAAGAAATGTATAAACTAACTGCTAGTAGTGCTTTTTTGACGAAAGTAAATGAAACCAGCAGTTCAACAATCATTTAAATTTATGTAAAACGAAATTATAAACAGGGTTTCATACCCACAGATTAGAACATTTCTACGATAATTTCTATTACAAAGCATAACAAATCATAGAAGATTTTTGCGCTTTAGCTAGAGCAAAGGAAAATAACGCAGATGTAAAAATTCTGAAATCTTTAAAAAACCACACAAAGATTTAATGATTTAGGGGGATACCTATAGTTAAAGGGTGTTTTTTTTTAAATTTTATACCATTAATGCTTGAATATGATTTTGGTCATGTAGCCGCCGCCACTCTTCGCAGTAATTGCGGCCGTATCTCGCTAATAACTCGCCGAATGTTATGTTCAAAGTATTCAATCGTCTCTAGTTTATCGGCGTAGACAAGTGACTTGACATTTCCCCAAAGAAAATAATCTAATGGAGTGGGACCAATGATTCCGCCTGCCCATTAAGCGCACCAAACAGTGATTTCCTGGATGTAATGGTGTTTCGGTAAAGGCTTGTGAATTATCTGTTTATTAACAACCCATTCAACCAAAAGTGAGCTTCATCGCTAAACGAAATTTTGTTGGCAAATCCACATCAATATCAATTTGTGATTCAGCCAATTTTGGCGATGGTCGGATGGCTTTAAATTCTGCACAAGTTGAATTTTGTAAGCACGTAAACCAAGATAGTTAGATAAAATCTTCCATAAAGTGGATGGATACATCTCCAGTTGCTGAGAACGACGTCGCATTGATTAATTTCTTGCTCAATGCTACGGTGTACAGCGTCTACCGCTTGTTCGGTACGCACTGTTTGACATCTTACTGGATGTGTATTATCATATTTGCAGTATTGGTGGTGTGAAAACGATCCATAGTTAACCGAATTACCCGCTCTGATGGACGATTAAGACGACCGTAAAATGGACGTAATGCACGATGAGTTTTGCGAACAGAACCATTATTTTGATAAAAAATTTCAGCAATTTGCAAGCGTGGCTCTGCCGTGAGTCTGTTTATTATGATTATTTTTCTTAATAATTACAACTGGGACTGTGCTCATCTAGCAATTTATCTTTCAAGTTTGTACAAATTTTACATTTCTTAAACAATTTTGATTTGTTGGGGTGAAACCCAATGGATAGTCGCAAAATTTGAATGTTTACTAGGTCAAATGGTCTCGTTCTTTGAAGTTTTCTTTCAACGACAGGGTTATCTATCATATGGCGAATATAGGGGTTTCCATCGGAGTGAAGGTTATGCCAAAATAACAAAATATACACTGTGGGCTATAAGTACCTAGAATTAAAAAAAACACTCAGAAATTGTACTTTCAAAATAATATTTGAAAATTTTTAATAAACACAAACATTTCTGCACAATAAATAAACAATATTTAATTTTTGTCAAAAGTTTTGAGTGAATTTTATAATAAGAAATTTTTACAACAAAACACACTACGAATCGCACAGAGGTGATTGTAGTGGTTCTGAAGTACAACTTGACGTAAGAAAAATATCTCGTTTATCCACATGTTCGAAAATTTGTGAGATTTGAGTTATTCGAGAGAGAACATCATTGAGTGATCCGAAAATTCTTAAACATTTGGAATTATTTAACTCGGCCCCTACAGATCACACAGAGATGATCGAAGTGGTGATGAACTATAACTTGATGTAAAAAACAAATCTTATTTACCCACATGCTCGAAAATCTCTGAGTATTTTGTTATTCGACAGAGAACACCATTGAGTGAAATATGAAAATTCTTTAACATTTGAACTTATTTAACCCGGCCCTTACGGATCGCATAGATATGATCGAAGTGGTTCTGAACTAATCCGTAGGGATCGAGATAAATTATTTCATATGTTTAAGAATTTTCGGATCACTCAATGATGTTCTCTCTCGAATAACAAAAAACTCAGAGATTTCCGAACGTGTGGATAGATAAGATTTTCTTCTTACATCAAGTTCTAGTTCAGAACCACTTCGATCATCTGTGTGCGATCCGTACGTATAAATTATTTCATATGTTTAAGAATTTTCGGATTACACTCAATGATGTTCTCACTCGAATAACTCAAATGTCAGAAATTTCCGAGCATGTGGATAAACGAGATATTTTTCTTACGTCAAATTCTACTTCAGAACCACTACGATCACCTCTGTGCGATTCGTAGCGTGTTTTGTTGTAAAAATTTCTTATTATAAAATTCACTCAAAACTTTTGACAAAAATTAAATATTGTTTATTTATTGTGCAGAAATGTTTGTGTTTATTAAAAAATTTCAAATATTATTTTGAAAGTGAAAGTGTATATTTTGTTATTTTGGAATAAACCCAGGTTTCATCCTCCTTTTTAAGTGGAGGCACTTGCATTTTGAGTCTTTTGAGTCCATTCATCGCCTTCCACAGAGAATAATCAGAAATTTTTTCATCGGTGAGGCTAACTAGATATCTGTTGATTGATGCATTTTTAACTTTTTTAAGAAAAGATTTGAGACTGTTACCTAAATTGTTAAGAATTGTTTTGTTCTCCGGTGTTCTAGTTATGTGCTAGGTTTTACGTGCCCGTCGTTTTTCTCTTACCAACTCTCTAACTTCCATTGGGTAGGATATGTTAAGCTTCTTCTTATTTGATATAATGGGGGTACTTGCCTAAGCGTATAGTGAATCGTTTCATTGAGTTGTTCTAATTCATCTTTCAACTAGTGGAAATTTCTTATCGACACCTGAAGATTGATTTTTTCCTCCAATACCTCTTGAAAGAGATCCCAGTTTGTTTTTGAATTTGTTAATCTGGATGCACTCTCCCTTTGAATTACCTTTTCACTGACTGTCATGATAACCGAGGAATGATTCGATACTAGAGAATTACTGTCTTCAATGTGGATGTGGTTCTGGGATATACCTCTTGCTACATAAAAGTCTATTAGGTCAGGTATCTTGGTTAACGAAGATACCATTATGAAATGGCAAATCAAACTAATGTCAAAGCAAATGTCATCTGTCTGATCAGTTGTCAAAAAACAGTGTTGCCAACTTAAAGATGTGAACCTCTAAATAACATAATTTATAAGTAAATTTAGCAATGAAGCTTTTAACCGGCATGTTTATACACATTCACAAATAGGTAACACAAATACGGTTTAACAGGTGTTGATATCTATTCAATTTCCATAGTGATATCACAAACACCAAATGTTAAATTTGAAATAGTAAAATGTATACACAAATCATTCAAGACGAACAAATTGAACCTCAAACCGATGCCCTATAATTATTCTTATATTCTTAAACATAAATTGCCTTTTTGTACATTTTTTTTTTGTTATTGATGATGATGTTGCATGGCTCGTGCCCACATTCAGCAATAAAACATAATCACAGTGCATGCAATTTATCTTTTACACAGAAATATTTACGTTAATTTTCTGCCTTTATATTGTACATATTTCGAAATTTATTGTCTGCCTATATGAATGGAAATATAAATAAATTGGTGGTATTGAATGACGATGATGAATGAATGGATGGATTTTTTTGTTATATACACAAAAAATGATTGAAGGTGTCATGACAATTATTAGACGAACACATTAAAAAAAACACAAAATTACAGAATCATCATTACTGCCACTCCTAATCAGCATAATCGAACAATGACTGAATCACTAGATTTTTTTGTTTGTTCATTTTATTGTTCAAACCTCTTAAGCAACAAACATCTATCCATCCATCCATCCATCAAGAATTATAACAATAATTCATTCATTTAGAGATTCGGAGTACATATAAAAAGATTTTAGATGTTTAGACACAAATTTGTTTAGAATTTCATTGAACCCAATTCATTCACTTGAACAAAATGTTTGTGTTGGTTTTCGTCTCGCAATACGAAATCATACCAAATTGGAGGAGCGAGCGCGCAAAGGATCCAATTTTTGTTTGTGCGTTGTTATGAAATGACGAAAAAATCGTTATAACGTGCGGGTAAGACGAAAAGAAGGTGTGAATCAAGATTTAAGATTGTAAATTTTATGAATGAATCAAAAAAAAATTATACTCGCAGACATAGAACGCGAGAGATATACGCGCTCGCTTTAAATGTACCCAGCCAGACACAAACAGGAAGAAGAATGTTAAAGGTTACGAAAAAAAGTATTTTTAGATTTTTGGAGGATTATAAAATAATTTGTATACCTAAGATGTTGTATTTTTGCTTGATCATATGTTGATCGTTTGTTCGTATTAAAAAAAAAACCGAAAGTGTGTGGGTGGCTTTATAAGTTTTTATGTTTATATGTTTTACTGAATGAATTTTTATTGTTGTTGTCTGTTTCAATTGTTTAATGAATAATTGATTTTTGGTTTGTGCCTTATGATTGATTGATGATCTGTTTTAAATTGATGTTATGTATGTTCAATATATTTTATGGTTGGGATTGCATACATATACCACATATATGTATGATATGATTTACCATTTTACTTTAAAATGTGTGCTGTATAAAAACAATTGAATTTAGAATTAGGGATTTAGTTAATATGGTAATATAATTTATTGTAATTTATTGGTTGCTTAATGGTAAACTTTCTGTAGGCACATGATGTAACAATCTGCCACTACCATTTACTAATTGCACGAGTCTCATTCAAATCGAAATAGGTACACATATATTTAGATTTGTATAGGTGCTTCATCTGGCATAAAGGAATCATTTATAGTTTGCATACCATAAAATCTGTTAGAGCCCATTAACCTAATAAATAAATACGCAAAGTGAGAAAGTCCTGTATGGCGGCATTTGTTATAGTATACCACATTACTATGTAGTTTACTTTTTTCGTTGCAATTTATAAGTGGCATACAAATTATTCGAGGAAGATATTGGGTCGTTACAATACATGAAATAGTTATAGAAATTGACGATGCGATTAAAAAGTCGACGTATAAACTAAAGAACTGGTACAAATGCTCAAGCTATTCTAATACAGAAATCTTCTTGGAGGTTGAGAGACTCAGCAGCAAGATTGAAGATATGTATCTACAAAAATAAAATAATAAAAAGTAATTTGGTAACGTTTTATAACTTTCGAAAATTCAGAATTCAATTACTAGTTAAATATGAGACTATATTTTATTTTTAATATAAGATTGTATAGGTCGGCTTATTATCATTATAAGCATTATTCGTAATATTATCAAGTTGAGGTAAACCAGCGGTAGCCATCAAATAGAAAATCTACCAAAACCAATTAGCATATTTAGCAATCCGATAAACACTAATTTATCGTTAATGCACATCTTTCACCGCCAAAAAATCTACAAGTAATATTGACCATCATTAAATTCAAGTTTTGGGCAATGTACCGAACTAATGGGCCTATTCAAGTGACCCGTCAAATACTGATTTTTCGATTTTCTGGTAGAAATCTCGAAATTGAAAAATCGAGTTTCACATCAGGTAGCATAAAAATCACTGGTGATCAATTTAGTATTATATATTTTATAAACATTATAGCGGAAATTTTTGCAGAGTAAAAAACTGACCTTAAAAATTGACGTTTGTGTTCAGAATTGGTTAGTAATTCACCATGGAAAGATAAACAGTTGCACAGCGTTTAGAAATTGTTAATATTTATAACAAAAAATCGTATTCAAAAATCATCTTCAGCGATGACGCTCCTAGCTGGTTAAATGGCTTCATAAATAAGCACAATTGTTACATTTGGAGTGAAAAAAATCACATGCTGTCTATGAAACACGTTTACATCCACAAAAATTAACTGTTTGGTGTGGTTTATGGTCTGGAGGTGTAAATGGACCATACATCTCATGACATATTGAATTTATTAAGAGAAAAGTTGGTTATTAAACGTGTAATCTACTAAATTCCTATGTGAAATTATGTTAAATCATTGGTTTACTCCAACAAACCACGAACACTCAATAACCTTAAAACAAACATTATTCGTGCTATTGGTGAAATAAGTGCAGATTTATGTGAAAAATGGTCAACAATTAGTGTGCCAGAATTTAAAAAAAAAATGCGGAGGCGGTCAATAAATAATCATATTGATATCTTATACCGTTTTATCTTTATTTCAAATTAAAAATATATAGCTCTTATTTGGTCACCCTGTACTATTTGATTCGGTAATCTCTTCAGTACCAACTTGTTTGGTATAATGCCAGACGTATACTTTACGATGACCAAGTCAGACCTGCCATCTCAAGGAATACATATAGATTAACTGTCAAATCGATTTGAATTATCGAAACACCAGTCTTTCACGAATAGAACTGATATACCAGTTGGTTTGGTACATTGCCTAAGACTTCTCTTATTAAATCAGCTTATACTTTTCGAAAGTATGGATCATTTGATTGATCGAAAGCACTACCTATGACTTATAATTTAAGATGATCTAGTCAGACCTTATAACCTATTTCTAGGGTTACTGTGCTTGACGAGTCTGGGACTTGTATTGGCCTAGTCAGTTCTGTTTACTCCTCTCCAAAATCAACTATTTTACCATTTTGTGAAAAGTAAGTTTGAATTATCGAAAAGCAAGAAACGTATCAAAAAGCGTATAAACGTTAACAAGTACATTTTCTATCTTGCAAACTAAGCACTCTAATCTCTCTCACAAATTTGCACGAACTCCGAGATGCTTTAAAAGAAGAATGGCAACAAATCACCAGGCATCAAAAACACAAGATTAAAAGGATTTAAAGTTTAAAAGGATTTTTGTTGCAATTTAGCTTTTGAAATCAGTCACATGTTTATCGTAAAAACTTATTTTCTACTTGATCTTGAACCACCAAAATTACCCCTAAAAAACGTGTGTCATTTTTTGGTTAGGTTTCACGCACAGGGTTTCCAAAAGCCAAAGCAACGGCAATTCAATGTAACCAACATTGAGGTTTCCTTTAATGAAATTATTAATGGTTTATCTATCCATGACGCTGCTAGGAAATATGGAGTTCCGAGGTCAATGCTACAAAATTGGCTATATACCAGTTCAAAGAAAGCTACTTTTGGTCATCCACCGGTATTAACTACCGACAAGGAACAGAAGATTGTTAGCTGGCTGTTACTTAACCATGCAAAAGGTTTTCCACGCCGAAAGCTTAATATTGAAAACCTCGTAAAAAGCCCTTTAAAAATAATATGCCGGAACGAAAGAGGTAGGAAAAGTTTTCTCAAACGACAACCAAAATTTAATAGTTCGCTCATCAGAAGCATTAACCGGTGCTGTTTCGAAAGTAGCAGAAACGATTATCTTTGGGTGGTTCACACAAATTCAAAATTACTTAGTAGAAAAAAATACTTTAATCTCGTTGAAGATCTCTCTAGAATCTTCAACGGCGATGAAAGTTTTGCTTCTAAGGTAAGACTGAGGTAAGATAACTCTAAGGTAAGTGCTTCTAAAGGTAAGATTATATTAATTTAAAGTAAGTCATTTTGAATTTTTAAATTAGGTTTAAAAAATGTGTACGAAACTGATCGCTGCCAGGCTAAAGAAAACTTAACAGCTGCGTTCAGTATTTCCGCTGCTGTATTCACATTGCCTCTGTTAATTATATATCCATATAAAAAAGTACCGACTGATATCATCAATTTCATTCCAGGTGGGTTCAAATGGTTGAAATCAGATTCTGGATGGAGAAAAACTAACATAGATAAAAAGTTCACAAAATCACATATTGTTCCAATCCTGAAAATAGTCGTAGACCATTCGAACATGTGGACTTTGCCCCTTTAATCCAGATGCAATTAACTATACGCAGTGTTTAGGGAAAAAATCGGTAAATAATAAAATGCATCTGTTGATTCGAACAACAGAGGTGAAGAAAATTTTATAAAATTAAAGAAATTTAAAGATTTGGTCTGTCCAAAAAAATTAACAAATATGGATACTTTATTAGAAGGACAAACTGGAGATTTTTTGTTATTTTCAAAATTATACCAGTCCCTAATTCCGACGACAAATGAAATAAATGTAAGTATAAATTACTATTTAGTTTCAGGGTCCGAAGAATTTTAATTTGTGTGGCACACGAGTCATTCATGTGGATCATCGAAGAGTGCAAATTGATAGTTTCATGGCTGTACCCGCAACACCTGTGCGAAATGGTATTAGGAACACCGGTCACAGAAGCTTTATATATCGTCAACGCCGTTCCAAAAATCAAAGAGGATAGAATTATGAAAAAGCAACAAGCAGATATTGAAAATAATGATCGCAATAGACAGCGAAACTTAAAGAAAGAGGAGAAAATTAAAGAAAATTTAGCTAAAGTCGAACGTAAAAGGGATAGACTGGTCAAAACGTCAAAAACTGACTTTGAAAAACAATCCAAAAAATGTGTTACCTAGCCGAAGTTTAAAAGTGAAATTAAAACAAATACCACAATAGAAATCCTTACGACAAGTCGTAAACCATCCATAACTATAAATGGCCTTCAACAAGCTGCGCAAATGTCCAATATCAATCCAGCTCCTCCAACAAATGAATGAGAACACAATACACCTCACGTTCGCTAATTATTGCTGGCAATTTTTTCAATTAAACCTATTTTATATAATTTTCTAATTAAGAATGTAAAATATGCAACCTTCATTGCACTTCAATCACCGATTAAATCATAACACTTGCTTAAATTTACAAAAATCTTAAGGAGGCTTAATGTTGGGTGTTTACCTTAGTTCGTTTTTTTCTCCTGTCCCAGGTTAGTTTAGCTTAAATATCTTATATTATTCTAAATAGTGAAATTGTAACCCCAATGGTGGAAGTTTTATTTTTGCCTCCATACAAATATGCCTGTTTAATTAAATAATTTAAACTTGTTCAGAATGCTGATAGCTGGAAATTTATTCCATATAAAAAACAAAAATAATTTTGCTGTCTTCTGCTAACCGTTTCACATTACATTTTATTAAACTAACAACTTACTAACTATATTGTGTACTTAGATGTCTGAAACCAGGTCAATGCTATCAAGACCAACTAATCTGTCATATTCCTCCATCTTGTTATATGTAAAAGGGTTTGCGGATCAGCCCGAGGTAAACCGGGAATCTTACTTAGATTTGGCTGCACGCTCCAATCAATCAATCTACCAAATACTCTTTCTCGTTTGTCGTAATGGCGACATAGATTAAGTTGCAATCCAAAATTTATATTAATATTTGATCCGAAAATGTTTAATGGTGTAGCAGAGATTGGCAGTTGCACCACTCTTGTGCATAACAATACCAGTAACTGCTTTATCGATTTCCTCAGGGCGCATTTTGTCGACTAACCAAATCAAAATGTGGGCATGAGGTAATCCTCGCTTTTGCCATTTAACCGAATACATCCAGCAACGTGTGGGACCGATTTCCTGCAATTTTGTAATGAAGCTCATTAAAAACTTCAATTTTTGTTTGAATACACGTGCTGTAATGTCGTGACGATGTATTGCATTTTGGCCTGGTAATAGCAAAGATGAAATCTCCTGCCACGTGATGAATAAACACGGTCGTTCGTATTCGCGCACGAAAGTCATAGCATCCTGTATGCATTCTTGCATATGACGTGAGCTGCCTACGTACGATGATGGTAGAAAGACAGAGTTACCAATTTTGGCGGTGTCGGCATCGCTCATGGTAGCGTCTCGCAAGTGAATGTGTTCTTCTGCACGCAGCTTCTGTTGATTGTGCCGTAACAATCGCAGTCTTTCGCTCTGTACCTTCGCGTACATGTCGACCATGAATTGTTGACACAGCTTATGACATCGTATAAAAATACATCATATTCACAAAATATTAATTCAAAATGAGTAACGGTGTTCATAATGAATGAATTACCTGTGGCGGGATCTCATTGTTTAATTTTTATGCAATATCTGTCTTGTCCCTTCCAGAAAATTAGCGGATATTGAAGAGTATCGTATGAACGGTGTGTGTAGGCGATGAACTCCAGGTTATTCTTTCTTCTTCGAATCAAAATTTCTCGCGTCGATGCGCGATCGTCAACCATGATTCAAGCAATATCGTCAACAATAGGTGCATTGAATCTACGCACGTGCTGTCCAGCTGGTGTTTTATCCGGATTGATGACAATAGCGTGATTGTCACTTTGCAATACGTGCATGTGTGATTTGAAGAATTTCAATAATTCATTGTGCGCATTCAATAGGGCGTCCAGTTCGCCGACGATGCACCTGGCATTAGGCAAATTGAGGTTACTGTAGTCACAACGTGCATCCACACGTTAAAAAACGTTGGTTCAAATTTATTCACAATGTCCTTTTTTTAAATAAGAGATATGTAATTAACGTCCAAATAATTTTATGTTCTTCTTAAAGAGCAACATGCAAATTACATTGCCCAATTTAAAAATTAAATTAAAGGATCTACATTTTTATGAATTTTGGTGCAACCGCAAAATAGACAGAACTAACAAAAAATATTTGTTATTGATTTTCCTTATTACTCGTATGTACTATGAAATTTCTCCTTTAAAATATATTAACCAAAATATGGTAATAAGAAGAAGGTGAAGAAGAACGAATAAGTTGAAAATACATTTCTAATCTATAGCTACCCCAAGAGTAACTTTTTATTACTACTGAAGGATCCTAAGGGGAGATATAAAACATAGAAAATACTTGTTCCCGTTTTTACGTTCACTGTTGTTTCTTTTTAATGTGTTCTTGTTATGTTTCGCAATTTCTTATCATTCGCGTGGCGGCGTCAAAATAATCGAATTATTTTGGCTGTGTAACATTTTCCCTCAGAAATATGCATTGCACGACGCACTCCACACATCGCTTATCAAAAGAGAATATAATAGAGGTGCGAGACGAGTACCTCGGTACCCCACTGTAATGTTATTTAGATATTTATATCGCTTCTAAAAAGCAGCATGTGCGCACTTAAGTTATTTATCTACTAGTTTTAATATATCTAAAAAAAACATTTTTCTTCACAAAAAGATCAACCTTACCTGTCAGGGACAACAGCTTTTCATTAATTCACTATTTAGTGTTGTGCACACACAAACAAAAATTTTCTTATGACATAACGAAATAGTTATTTTTATTATTCATTTATAATTGCAGCTATTACTACGTGTAAATTTATTGCAGCGCATATGTAGGATGATTATTTATCGTGTTTGTATAGGTTACGTAACCCGCCTGTTAGATGTCTGTCTTGTGCTATGCATCAAACAAGTATTTACGATTAATCCCCTCGCGATTAAACTCGCGTTTTTGATTTACTGGTGTATAAGCAGACACTCGCATAAAACCATTTTATTTATGATTGCGTATCTATTGCAACAACTGCCTTCCGTATTGTTATAAATTTGTGATTATTAAAATTAAATTTAATTTGAAATAGCATATTTTGCCGGAAATGAATATGAAAAACCCAAGGCATAATACGACACAAAACGATAATCATTAAGTTGTCCCAAATATTTTATTAGCATTATCCGATGCTGGGAACCCCTCGATATTTTTTTTTTGTTATCCAAAGACTAATTCCAATTTAACATAAACTATAAAAAGCTTTAAAACAATCTAATAATTTTCATTTTAATTTTCTATTTTTTTTTTTTTTGCTTTAAATTTTCAATCCACTTTATCTTCATAGCAAGACTGGTGAAGGCGAGAGATGCGTACAAATTCCACCGTACACATATAAGAAAAGAATTTTATGTGTTTTGTATTTTTATGATTTTCTATATACCAGTGCTATAGTCTTCCGCGTGGTGTCTGAAGAAAATAGAAAATTTATTTTTTGGGGTTTGAAGAGCCGAGGAAGGAATAGTAAGAGATGATGAGAATGAGACTAAAACGATGGCAATTATTTTTAATTTAATGTTTGTATATTCTGACTTTTTTCTGTAGAGATATTTTATTGTGTTCTTGTGATATTAAGAAATTGCGTGCGTCAATTTTATTGTATCAATGTACCATAACACATCTTGTAGACTTATAGAATTTTAAATGATTTAAAATTTCCAATTATTTTACATTTTCATTGCTTGCTACGTAGCAACCGTCATTCAATAGCGGATTTCACAATTTACCAGGAATCATTCGATGTATTTAATATCATTAAATAAAGTTTTTATTATTTTTGTGTAAAGGTTGGTCCGGTGTAAAAATTTTAGTGCCTCGAATAATGTTCAAAACTTTACTGGATGGTTGGTTCATATATTCGTTGTAGACATATTTGGTGCGCGACCCTTGCGGTTATTGTTGAAAAAAATATTGAGTAAGTTCTATAATGGGAGCCAATTCCATAATTCGACATAAGCGAACACCAGCGTTCGGAATTATGTTGGAAACAGAAATATCAAAGTTAATAATGATTATATATGAACTTATTCTAGTCCAACTTTTGTCCATACAAATTTCTATCATACAATTTCGAAATGTTCGAAAAATTCACACCGTGTGCGAATTCCGTTGGTTCATAAAATATGAAAAATAATAACTCGCGAGGTATCTAAATGATCTAAATGCGGAATGCGTATGCCGATTTTGTATTTTTATTTTTAAAATATATAAATTAATAAAACTTGTATTGATAAAGTTTAAGAATTATTTTACATAAATCAATTTACAAAGTTGCAAACCTTTTAATTCATCGTCTAAACTACACCCATTTTAGTACAATAAGTAATTAATATTATCGTGTCAATTCTGATTAGATTTATTATTTTTTGTCTACTGTAACATTTTCGCTCAAACTCTAGCCTGATTGCCACTTCCAAACCAGCTCAGCAAGTTTGCAACAAATTTTTGAATTTATAATTAGAGTTTGAACGAAAATAGTAAACAGCAATTAAAACGCCTTCCAGAGATTTGGACTCAGGTTCCATAAGCATTTGGAATAGTTTGTTAAATTGTCCATTCAATTATTCTGATTGTCACTTTCTAACCATATCAGCAAACCTGCATTGAATTTTTATTTAATATTTGGAGTTTGAACGAAAATGGCAAACGGCCATTAACATGCCTTCCCAGAGATTTGGACTCAGGTTCCAGGGGCACTTCTAATAGGTTACCAAATTGCTCATCCAGCCAGCTTGATTGTCACTTACCATCCAGGTCAACAAATTTGCAATGAATTTTTGAATTTATAATTAGAGTTTGAACGAAAATGGTAAACAGCCATTAACACGCCTTCCAATAGATTTGGAAGCTGGTTCCGGGGGCACTTCTAATAGGCCGTTAAATCGCTCATCCAACCAGCCTGATTGCCACTTCCCATTCGAGTTAGCTAATTTGTAATGAATTCTTGCATTAATTTTTAGAGTTTGCATGAAAATGGTAAACGGCCATTAACACGCCTTCCCAAAGATTTGGACTCAAGTTACATAAGCATCTGGAATAGTTTGCTAAATTGTCCATCCAATTTGTCTGTTTGTCACTTCCGGTTCTGGTTAAGATCAGCAAATTTGCAACGAATTTTTGATTAAATATTTGGAGTTTGAACGAAAATCGTAAACGGCCATTAACACGCCTTCCTACTGATTTGGAATCAGGTTCCAGGAACACTTCTAATAGGTTGCTAAATAGCTCATCCAGCCAGTTTGATTGTCACTTTCCTACCAAGTCAACAAATTTGCAACAAATTTTTGATGTCAGAGTCCAAAATGTTCTAGATGATAACTGGCATTGTATTTTGTGTATAATAAAAAGATTCCAGTTAAAGTTTTAGAGACATTGGCATCGGAAATTTTAATGAGGTTAATGATTTCTCAAATAAGTTGGGTACAACTCGGTTTAGTTTAAAATAAGATTCCAATATAAGTTTCGAATGTAGTTCTGGCAAAATATACGAATTTAAATAGAAAACCCATTTTCATTACAATTAGAATGTAAAAGCAATTTGAGAGCCTTAGACAATAAATCTAAATATTACTTAATTAAATAAAAAAACTGTTGCATTTTGATTTTTAGAATAATATTAGGTTTGGATTTTCCCGTTTATTGGAAGATGGCAAAAATGATACAGGCCAGTATTAAGCACAAATGTTCCGAAAAATTTGTCACGATTGTAGCGATACTCTCAGAAACCAGTTGGTGGTGTACAACCAATAGGTACAATTAAGGTGACCATAAGTTATTTTCGAGTTAGAAGCGAACTCAAATGAAGCTAACATCACATACATTCAGAAGTATAAATACACAAATTTAACTGAGTTATAAGAGCTTATTTGTTTCAGCAACTTCTCGTTACTCTACTTTTGCTTACCTAATATGCAAAAAATTCATTGCCAGAATTCTAAGTATTCGTAAGGCCAGTACCCTAAAATTTGATTTTTAAGATGTGACTTATGCCAGTTCCTTAAAAAGCACTAAACAATTAGTGAAATTTGAGCCAGAACCCCCGAAATGAAATTTGAAAAACTTACCCATTAAAAGTCTACATAATTAAAAGTCACATTCTTAAAGCGCTAAACGAATTAAGTGAAATTTGATGTACATGACACTGATAGTAATTAAGAGAAATTTGTCATGTTTTACAATTATCCACCTGCTGGTAAATTTTACCGACCCAATAAACCTGTGTACCGGATTAAAAATAGCACTAATTTTTGAGTTAAATTGAATGTTCGTAATTCATATTAATAAAACGTAGAGTTGTTAATTTAAGTAAATGAGTTTTACTTTACAATTGTCCACCTGTTGATGAATTTATCTTCATTCATTAGTAATGCCTCCAAACCCAATTATTGGTAAAATTAAATGGACATGGACAATTTTAAAACATAACTGATTATTAAAATTGATAATTTGTAGTGATTTACCAACAATCATATAATTAAATCCAAAGTTTAAGCGACAATTTTAATATTCCGTATAGTGGCTTATGGAATCGAGCGAATCTTCTGATTTGCCTCACAGTCACACACAAAATTTCTTCCACATATAGAATAATTTTAAACTCTTTTGGAGTGCTGACACAAATATCACTATTTTCTGGTTAGCGCTTTTGAGGGTGCGCAAATCTGAATTAAACTAAGGCATACGTAACTTCTATAAGTTCACTTCTGGGAATGATGACATAAGTAATTTCTTAAAATTGGGGGACGTTCTAACTTTACTCACTTAAGAATATTTAACATCTGTTTTGCATTTGACTCTGGCTAGGATTGACCAATTTTGACTGTTTGCCCCCAAACCGTTTGTAATAAAAAAATGTACATTATCTTCTTATCGAGCAATACGGATCTTTTGGGGTAAAAAAATGTCGTGTATAGATGTGATCGCTTTTCACCTTCAATATTGTTAATAAATAAGAGAAATAAAACTAGATGTTGAAAAAAGGATGAAAAAATCAGGTGAGGGAGTACTCACTGCCGTGCTTTCCACACTTCGTTTTTCTTAATTAAATTTAACACCATCAATAGTGGAACAAGTCTGTGGAACAATTAAACAATTAAAGAAATATTTACATTTGTACAGCCTACTTATTACTTCATTCCAGTAGTATAGTAAAGTACTTTCAACATGGCAAGTACCTTCTTTCCAGCTCGTATAGAAATGGGGCTACATTTTATGAATTCCAGACTGCCTAAATTACTTCTTGACTGTAGCCGAAGTGTCAGGTAATCGTTGAGAAAGCCGCCACATAATAAAATCTCTTACTCAATTTTTTGTTGAAAATCGTTACACACTGAATTTGTTACAAACTGAAGGAGGGCTCCAGCTCGTTTAGAAATGAGGTGAAATATTTTTTTATTCCAAATGGGCTCTACTATCTCGTAACAGTGACCGAAGATAAAATTGTTTGTCGAAAATCATACATACTGGGTCTAGCACGAACCTTCCTTTCAGCACGAATAGAAATTGGGCTACTTGTTTGGATTCCAGATTTTCGCATTTTTTGTTTAATTATGGATTTAAAATCAGTAGCTCTAAAAAACTTTTCTTAAATGTTTATTGTTCTGAAATTTTTGTGCCTTTAGCCAAATAGTTTATTAGTAACAAATTCTTGCTTCTTAAAAAATATAATTCTGCTCCCTTTTCTTGTAACCCTTATCTCGACTTTTATGGTTGCTTGATGAACGTTTTACACTGGAAAAAATCAAATTTTACATTTAACAGAAAATAGATTTGCCAAGCACAATCTGTGTACTCTTTCTTATCTGTGCGTTAACATTTTATTGTGTGGTGATAATGGTTTTGATTATAATTTGTTATGTTGACCAAAAAAAGTGTAACACCATATCTACTCTACATGGTAGAGAATATTAAACAAGTATTAGATGTAGACAATGCAGCATATCACTGCCTGTATGTGTTTTTTCATCTTTATCTCTTTAAATTTTATGATTTCATTCTTAGAGATTTTCAGCAAATTATTTTATATAAAAAATAGTCAACAACGAGTCTTGGAAATATTGTCCTTCTTTTTTTATGATCTTGCGCCGTCTCTCAGATAACATACGAATACCGTCGCGAAAGAAAGTTGGTTGCTTCGATGTCCAGCGTTTTGAACTCTTTATCCACTAAGGCATGCTGCATTGATCGCAACAAATGGTAGTCGGGTGGGGCCAAGTTTGGTGAATATGCAGGAGAATTACCTATCTCAAGCTCAAGAGGGTTCTCTGAGTCATGCTGCAGTATGACTTGCTTGCTTCCTTGCCCAGTGTATGACCGTTTCTGAAGCAACTTAGCGTTCTGCAATCACCGTCTGATCAGTTTCTACGAGTTTGTAATAAACCACACCCTTCATGGCCCACCAGATACACAGGAGAATCTTCTTTAAGTGGTCGTTCTGTTTCGGTGTCGATGTACTGGGTTGTATGGGATCTACTCACGATTTTTTAGGTTAGGGATTTTCGTAAAAAATATACTTTTCATCACCCGTCACAAAAGAAGTCTTTTTTTTGTTGCCGGACATGCAGTGAAAGGCATTTGTTCATAAGTTGACCTAGATTGTGGTTAGTCAACACATGTGGAACCTACCTTTCAAGTTTTTGAAATTTTCACATTTGGTGCAAACGTTTGGAAATGGCTGTTTGGGTCACTCCTAGCTGAGCTGCAATCTATTTTTGTGTTTGCGTTGTCTTCATTTAGTGGAGTTTGCAATCTTGCATCTCCAAACTTTCGAGGCTGCCTAAGGTGCGACTGGTTACTAAGAACGAAATCACTACTTCTAAAATGTTTGTACCAATAATTGCACGTTTCATAAGACACAACTTCGGCACCAAAAATACTACAAATTGATTTCCGTGTTTTAAAAAAATGTTTTTCTTTTGGAATTCGTATAGAAAGCAGTGCCGAATGTGCTGCCTATCAGTTGCCATCGAAAACCTTGCTATTCTGAGAGTTTATGTAATTCACGTAAACTTGTCGTTCGATTTTCGATTGAAAGCTTGCCTCCGATCCTGCAAAAGCCATGAAATACCTTGAAAACTGTTCTATTTTAAATATAATTTTAAGTTCGAAGAAAAAATCTGTAAAAATTAAATCCTACACCTACTAGTTCATCGAAGACTACAGTGTACCGACAATGATGAGATTGTTATTATAAATCCTATTCTCAACACAGAATTTGTTTAATTTTACTTGGTGGAATGATTATCAAAGGAGTTTAATTTTGATCGAGAACCGAGTTGTATCTCAATCGCTAGTAAAATTACTTAGTTCCAATGAAAAATTCCTCAATGTGTCATGTTTCAGAATCACATCTAGAAAACATAACGAATTCCATTTTTTGTTTTATGAATGAGGTTTTGTTTCAATCAGTTACCAGAACTATACAATCGAAATTCATGTTACAGTCGTTTTTTACCCTGTATTTACATTTTAATCGCTGGGTCACCCTAATCAATATCAACTGGTTGAATTATATTTTAAATCTTTGTAGTTATAGTTCGGTGAGTGATATTTGGACTAACACAAGTTGGTATTTGAAAATTGTTTGCATGCACTTTTTGGAAGTATTCATAAATATCGACCAGAAATCGATGATAAGGAAACCAGAAATATGAGTATAATGATTAAGTTTCTAGATGTTTCGGCATCCGTTTCGGTTGGAACCGAAATTAGTAATCAAGGGCCCCATCGTAAATCATAACGCTGTTCGAGACTAAATTTGGCTCTAAAATTACCTGTGCAATAAGCGCTTTTGTTTCATCAAAAAGTTGGCATTGGGACAGATGGTCAATTAGCTAACAATCATGCAATTTGTTAGCAAAAACCGTGCAATTGCAAAAATACACAAACAAAATATTTCAAATTCAAATTTGTCTGTTGTGAAACAATCAACACCCATCCGCCACTTGAAGCGTTCTATTTAAACTCGCTTCCTTTTTTTTACAAATAACTGGAGGTATTAATTATTTTTTGGCGCTTTCTTGACTATCTCAACCATTACGCTAATGATTATTACTAACTAAACCTTTCCGAATCCTCTTTATAAAATGTAACAAGATGTTCGATGAGGCCCGGCCATGTTTGGGAGGTCTTGTTTAATGCTTCGTCGAACACTTCAATCAATCTAATTGTCGTATCCCGAAACTCGTAGCGTTTACATAATTGATCTCCAGAGTGGAGTGGTAACATGCTATATAAGATAGCGGAAATTTCTCAGCGTAAAATAAGACATTTCGCTAATCGCTGCAAGTGGCAGCACCATCACAAAAGAGAATTTATTTTGTTATATAATGACCAGCAGAAATTTTTTATTCAGCTAGTATCTCTTTTTCACTAAATAAAACATCCCAGCGGAATAAAATATTAAAAGTGATCCTTAAAATGACAAATTGATTGATCTCCGAAGTAATGGAACTCATGATAAATGAAATCTTGAAATTTAACAATATTTCGTCTTTCCACCATTCTAAAAGAACGACGATTAAATTTGGGTAACCGTATTGATCAGGGATTTTAAACTAAGTTTTGGACAAAATTCTAGTATCTGTTCATTCTCGACTATACTTGGCCATTTCATAACCAATCCTTTTGAAAATTTAAAAATGTTTATTAATTTGTTTTCAGTTTTTGGTCAATATCTTAAAACCTTCCTCTAGTAACCAACTGTTTCTGTTGTTTTTCTAATAGCTTAGGTCACACTGCGACTTCGATGAAAATTTAGGGAAACTTTATGGATTAGAATTTTCACTATAACTTTTTGATTTTGTGCGGCCGTATAAGTTATTTTCAGTTTTTGGTCAATATCTCAAAAACTTCCACTAGTAACTGAAACTGAAAATAACTTATATGACCGCAGAAAATCAAAAAATTATAGTGAAAATTATTATAATAACGGGTGACTTTTTAAGAGCTTGAGAACTTTTTTTTAAAAAAAAACGCATAAAATTTGCAAAATCTCATCGGTTCTTTATTTGAAACGTTAGATTGGTCCATGACATTTACTTTTTGAAGATAATTTCATTTAAATATTGACCGCGGCTGCGCCTTAAGTGGTCCATTCGGAAAGTCCAATTTTGGGCAACTTTTTCGAGCATTTCGGCCGGAATAGCCCGAATTTCTTCGGAAATGTTGTCTTCCAAAACTGGAATAGTTGCTGGCTTATTTCTGTAGACTTTAGACTTGACGTAGCCCCACAAAAAATAGTCTAAAGGCGTCAAATCGCATGATCTTGGTGCCCAACTTACCGGGCCATTTCTTGAGATGAATTGTTCTCCGAAGTTTTCCCTCAAAATGGCCATAGAATCGCGAGCTGTGTGGCATGTAGCGCCATCTTGTTGAAACCACATGTCAACTAAGTTCAGTTCTTCCATTTTTGGCAACAAAAAGTTTGTTAGCATCGAACGATAGCGATCGCCATTCACCGTAACGTTGCGTCCAACAGCATCTTTGAAAAAATACGGTCCAATGATTCCACCAGCGTACAAACCACACCAAACAGTGCATTTTTCGGGATGCATGGGCAGTTCTTGAACGGCTTCTGGTTGCTCTTCACTCCAAATGCGGCAATTTTGCTTATTTACGTAGCCATTCAACCAGAAATGAGCCTCATCGCTGAACAAAATTTGTCGATAAAAAAGCGGATTTTCTGCCAACTTTTCTAGGGCCCATTCACTGAAAATTCGACGTTGTGGCAGATCGTTCGGCTTCAGTTCTTGCAGGAGCTGTATTTTATACGGTTTTACACCAAGATCTTTGCGTAAAATCTTCCATGTCGTCGAATAACACAAACCCAATTGCTGCGAACGGCGACGAATCGACATTTCACGGTCTTCAGCAACACTCTCAGAAACAGACGCAATATTCTCTTCTGTACGCACTGTACGCATTCGTGTGGTTGGTTTAATGTCCAATAAAGTAAACTGAGTGCGAAACTTGGTCACAATCGCATTAATTGTTTGCTCACTTGGTCGATTATGTAGACCATAAATCGGACGTAAATCGCGAAACACTTTTCGAACCGAACACTGATTTTTGTAATATAATTCAATTATTTGCAAGCGTTGCTCGTTAGTAAGTCTATTCATTATGAAATGTCAAAGCATACTGAGCATCTTTCTCTTTGACTCCTTGTCTGAAATCCCGCGTGATCTGTCAAATACTAATGCATGAAAATCCTAACCACAAAAAAATCACCCTTTATATATAATTTATGGAAATTTTCCCCAAATTTTCCTTATAGTCTCGGTATGACCTAAGCTATTAGAAAAACAACCGAAAGTATTGGTTACTAGTGCAAGTTTTTGCGATATTGGCCAACAACCGAAAATGAATTAATAAACATTTTTAAATTTTCAAAAGGATTGGTTATGAAATGACCAAGTTTAGTCCAGAATGAACAGATCCTAGAATTTTGTCCAAAACTTACTTTAAAATCCCTGATCAATACTATTATTCCAATTTCATCGTCATTCTTTAGAATGGCGGAAAGACGAAATATTGTTAAATTTCAAGATTTCATTTATCATGAGTTCCATTACTTCGGAGATCAATCAATTTGTCATTTTAAGGATCACTCAGGATAGTGCTGTCACTTGCGGCAAGTAGCGAGATCTCTTATTTTTCGCTGAGGAATTTCCGCTATCTTATACAGCATGTGGAAACGTTTTCAAAATGAACAATGGATTTTGTCAAATTTAACGTTCACAGCCAGATTATTATAGTCGCCTTACGACTGGGTTACAAAGATCCGGCTTCACGAATGACAATTAAAATGTGATAAAACAGCTGTGAATAATCCGCCTTTGAAATTATATAAATAGCGGGATTTTGAAATGTAAGCAATATTAATTTTCGTTTGTTTTGCTTTCATTAAATCCCTCGCAACACATCGGTACTGTCTGGCGAATCTGGGGAAACTATTTGTTTGCAAATTTAACTGTGTGTAAATTATAATTTTTGACACCAAGTGTTACTAATTCCGTTTTATTAATTTTTTTGAAAGCGTACTAAAATAGCAAGCAGTAGTTTGTAGTTCTTAACCCACATTTCAAAATCGTAAATTGCAAGTTTTTTATGCAACTGACGAAGGCATAGCTTGAATGACCGTTCAAGTGGATTATGCACATGTCCTATTTGCTTTTATTAATGAAAATTCCGGTTTCTTTCGCAATGGCTGCAAGTGGCGCCACAATTTTTATCGCGACTGTAACGCCCCATTATCAGAAAATAAAAAATATCAATTCTCACAGCACCTTTTGAATTCGCGTTAGTTTTTATTTTTCAATCAAAATTCAATAAAAAAATTTCAGTTTTGAAAGTAATATTATTTCTTTTTATTTATTTGTTATAAAAAAAAACATTTATTTTTTATTTTTATTGATACACAAAGCGCGAAGAAGTCGACCTTGTCAAGGCAAGATTAAAATATTTATTTATATCAAATCGAAAAAGAATTTTTGTGCCGCTGCTTTTGTTGTTGTTATTACATAAAAAAACACTTTTAATATGTAAAATAAAATACAAAATTATTATTACAACACTTTCTTGTACTCGTATAAATCAATACAACAAATCGAAAATGGAAAAACATGAAAATTCAATTTTCTATCGATTTAATGCCAATACATTGTTTTGTGGTGCTGTGCGATGACATAAATTTAAAAAGCTGCATGACGATCTCCCTTTTGTAACAAAACAATAAAAATTTCTTACGTTTTTTAATTTTTAAAATGCGAATGGTGAAATACGCATGCATTTGAATGATCCATCACATGATTTCGATGAGGAGGGTTTTTATGTGCGGCGGTGGCAGCAGGCAAAACGAAACAATATTGGAATGGAAAATTGGAAATGTGAATTCATGCGAGAAATTTGATACGTGATCAATGTTTTATTTGGGGGTTATGTCTATGTAAATTTACTACTGTTCGGTGCAATCAACTTTGAAAATATTTTAATTTCTAATTCACGTCAAGAAACCATATACCGTTATAATAATCTTGAAAACGTGAACTTGTTCTACTTCTCATGGCGAAAATACTGTTGCAGGCACTCACCAATCGTTATCGATATCACTATTATTTATGGTTTTTCAAATCGAACTTTATCTGTGCAGTTCAAAGACCGCGTTTAATTTTGTAAATTATAAATCAATTAAAATTTATGTCGAAATGTTTAATGGATATTAAAATGCAAATTTCTTAAAAAAAGAAAGAAATAAAAACATTATGAATGTCGACATATTGAACAAATAACTGGACCAAAGAATATGTTTTAAGCTTAGATACTTTCTAATACTCAAATATACATAACTCGGCTTATCCCAGCAACATCAGCTTGGAGATTAAAAGAAATTCTTATTTTTATTGGTTATAAATTTATTTTATTATCTTTGGTCAGTTATATCTGGTGTGGTGAAATATTAAGAAATTATGAATATTTTGATAGTTTGGTGAATGTCCCACCGTTGGATTTAGGCTAAGTTTATATGTTTGAATTTATTTATTGGTTTTGCAATCGAATATTATTAGAAATGGTGAGAAAGTGCAACTCAATAACTTGTTATATTTTTTGGCAAGGACAATTTTAATTTATCGTTATCGTAAAGACGTGGGTAAAATGCGTTTCTCTGCAAATATCAAATAACAAAACCAAATCATACAGTAGTATTGGTGGCAATCTTTAAAATATATATTATGGTTGTAAACTAACCTTGAAATCAAAGCAATATAAATTTTATTATCATCTTACTATGAATAACAACAATAATTAAAGTGCAATAAAAATATCGTGAACGTTAATCTTTAAAGCGCGAGATGAATTACATGTGTCTTGTCAAATTTCACAGAAGATTACCAAACTAGGTACATGTAGCCCATCACCAACAAAAAATCATTTGGTTTCGTTTTATTACTTTCGATTTTGTTCTTCGTAACCTCAACTCAAACGCAAGAAAAATTTTATTGCCAAAAAACCTTAAATTAAAAATTTAATTAATTAACACGTTAAAATACACCATCCGTCTATAAATACACGTTTTATGGCCACAAAGTGTTTTTTGAGAAGCTTTAAAAATATTTTTATGTTAATTGAAGGTACAAAATTTTTTGTTGTTAAATTTAACCGTATTTCGAACGCATATGAACTGGTTTTAGAATTTTATGGTTTTCAAATTCCAAATAATCGCGAAAAAATTCGAAATTCCTTAGGCACTTTCTCACAAAGGCGTGGATTAGAGCCTTACATGTAGCTTATTTTTAAGTTTTTACTCATATCGTGATTTAACGACATTCTGGCATGAGCATTTCCTAGTCCGTCCGAACGTTATTAATGCATAAAATACTGTACATGAAAAGTTAAATTGTTTATGAGACAACCGCATGTGACAACACATTTTACGCGATAACTACATATAAGAAATTAATTACTCCTTTTTGGGATTTTCGGTTGGTTATATGAAACGGCCAGCTGTGTGTGGTTGGACAAATTTTTAATCAGTATAATTGAATTAAAACAACAACAAATAGTGTGATGTACATTTATGTATGTGGTATACGATGGTGCGCACGCTTGATAACACAACACAATAGAATTATTATCACGCAGAGCGGTTTTATGGCTTTTATAAGATTTTTATACGTTTAGCTGTTTTAGTAGTTGGAAATATGAGATTTTTTGTACGGGGTTTGTTGTAACCAAAACAAAAATCCAAAATATCAAAAGACACGGAAAAACATTTAAAACACATAAAACAGAGAAAAAAATGTTGAATTTTTTTGGTGTTTCACCTTAAAGTGCCATAAATTTGATTTTCGATCTAACACACAAAAATAAAAATTACAATAAAATTTAAATAAAAAATTATTAAAACTTGTTGTGATTGTTGCCAGTGTGAAATGATGTTAAGACATTTTTACGATACGCTATATATTTTGAAAAACAGTTGGGAGAGAAAATACTGGATTTATAACTGTTGCGATTGTAACTTATATGACCTAACCTATCCGTTGCGTTTTAAATCCATTACTTTTACCGCATACGTTCTAGTTCTGTATCGAAAGCAACAAAGTTTTTGCAATCGAATACTACTGACTATTGCACTTTTACTAGATTCGACTTGTGTCATCGAATTCGGAAACCTATTGATTACCGAACTATTTTGAGTTCATCATTTTATTTCATATACCCCGCACTCTTTTTGGTGTGCTCTAAGGAAATCTAATTTCTAATTTGCTCTAATTTAGGATAATTATTGTGTTAACGAACAATTCTACCAATGTTAAATTTGTGTTTTCTATCTAATTGGACAACGAACTTTATTGCTTTAGATACTCCAAAGAGCATCCTTTATTGGATGTTCACTGTAGGTACACATGGTCCATTGTAATAAAAATCATTGTCTGCCAATATTCCAACCTAGAAATTCTTTTTAGTTTGATTTATAGTTTGATCGTATAGATATTTAACATCAATTTCAATAATATTGCCAACCTATTAGTGAATAGAGCAATTTTTTCTTGAGATGATTGAAGCAAACTCTACGATGCTACAATGAATTATGTGGGGGTTTTATTACAATTATCGAGGATAGTGAAGTCAAGTAGGTAGTGCTTTAAAACAATTTCTCATCAATAAATTGTTCTCCAATAAACTATTGACATAATACAGCTTCCTATTATATTGACCATTTTGATATAAAATTAAGTATCCGGAAATTGATAAATTGATTAAATTTAAGTGGCAATGATCATCCCCAATTTTGCTCTAAATATAGTTATATATACCATAACATGTCGTTTCAATTAATTTTCCGAGCTCAACTATACAATGAATTTATCTAATTTTGTTATTTATCCCCAATGAATTCATCCAACTTTCCTGCTAAAAAAATGCGTCAATTCCCGTGGGCATGCTTTCAACAAAATATCCCATTTTTGTGCCATCGTTGAATTTTTTCTGTTTGCTTTTCGATGGGTAAACCGTGTAATTGTTGTACACGAAAAAGTCTTGATAATAAATTAACTCTTTATTGGAAACGATTGCGGAAAACAAGAAAAATGATTTTTCAAAATCAACAATAACCGTAATAGTATAACAGTAATAATTTGATTCGGTTGTTAATTTTTTATTTCAACAAAGCCCCGAATGAAAAAACATTAAAATTGATAACAAGGATAATAATGCGAAAGAAAACGGCGAAGAAGACTGAGAAATGAAATCGAATTTCGCGAGTTAAAAATAAAAAGTAAAACGTGAAATTATTGAAGAATAGAAAGACAATTTTATCAAGGTTCCTGTGGGACTTTTGAATCACATAGTAATACTGAACGAGAACACACACAAAAAAAATACATCAAGTACTCGTACATAAAGAAGGGAGATGCGTAACGTTACGCAATGTAAAATAAAAAAAAAATCTCACGGGACTCTGTTTTCAAATTATAAAATCTTACAAAACTACAAAAATGTATGTACTTCGTATATAACAGTCGTCGCGAGAAACATTGAACCCACATTAAATTTTAAAGTCAGAATTTATAGATGTGTACGATTGGTGGTGCCGTGACAAAACCGACTCGATATTATGGGGAGTTATTTTTCCTGTAGTACAAATCTTGTGTTCATGTTAAGGGTAGTTTTTTTTGTATTTTGCTTTTCTTAAGTCAAATAAATTTAATAACATAAATTTAAAAGTGAACAATCATTCGATTCACTCGAACGCCTAAAGTAATTTAAAATACAACAAAAAATAAAATTCGAAATGTACGAGTCTTGAAGAAATGATAAGTTAAACATATTCTTCCAGTGTTCTTGTTGTTGTTCATTGCGGATTTTTTTTATCCTATTGCCTAAAGTAATTTTCGTTTGTTTTTGGATTTATTCCTTATTGTAAATCTTTAAGATTAATCCTCAATTATTATATTTCGTTTCGTGTTGTGTATGTATGTATATAGTAAACCGATTCAATTGAAATATTGCTTTGTAATTAAATTGGTTGGAATTGATTGGATTATCACGATTAAAGTGATTTTATCGTGCAGACATATACATAAGCGCGCATCACAACACGCCGTTCAAAATAAAAAAGTAATAATTTATTCTAAACAAATCTAAAATCACTTATATCGGTAATAAATCACTAACAAATCAAACATAAAAAAGATTGTTCAAGGTCGTAAAAATTGATACCAAGCAGCACACAATAGGAAAAACTGTATAAAAAAAACTTTTTAGTATTTCAAATTTCATGATGATGTCAATGTTACATGCAAAAACTAGTAAAGTTATCACACAAATCAATGTGCTTAGAATTTAATTGACAAACAGTGGAAATACGACGACAAAATAGCGCGAGGAGTCGTCGCAAGTTACACCAAAAAATAAATAAACTTGATAATTTTTGTTGTATTCTTATTGTTGGTATGGCTGTATCGCGAGCTGAATACGAAAATAGTTAATTTTTTTAAATTTATAGCGATATTTAGTTAATTGCGGCGACTGTTACTTTTCATGCATGATCATTATTACATTTCACAGTGATGTCTATTCCACAATTCTTCTTAATTCCAACACTGGCTCTTGTGGAAAATGATGAACGTTTTATCGAACCCAAAACTATACCAAAACAACACTACTCGTATCTGTTGAAATGAGCGGATGAGAGAAAAATGGAGAGAACTTGTGGGTATATGGAGCACATAATATAAAATGAACAGAAAGACCAAATACTGCGACTATCCATCAAAATCGAATTAAAATTCTTGTCACGTCCCTCGCTAATCTATGCTCGCAGAAATTGCAAACAATGAACGAAAAAAAATCCTCTGGTATACACATAGAGAGATATTTTTCCTATTTTCAATTCGTCCATTCTTCTTCTATCTGCTTGTACATTATGTTTGGGTTGATTTTCCTATTTTTCCTGCTTCGCTTTTTTCACTATTTTCCCGTGTGGTGTATAACTAACAATATACATAATCCATATACTCGTACATGTATAGTACGCCACGTTGAGGTAAAATTTGTGTTTTATTGTTTGAGGGGATGTTCCTGCGACTATGTATATGAGTACTGGTATAAACATCGTTATCCGTAATTATATACTTCCATCCAGTCATGCAACGTAGGGTAGGCCGAGTTCGATTAATTATTATTCGGCAATGTGCTACTTATTGCAGTGATATTACAGTGTCAATTTGGGGCCGATATATTATAGTTTGACATCATATCAGGCCGCGTGGTAAGTTAACGAAAACCGGGAGCCGTAGATTGCTAAATCATCTTAGAACCAATCTTCGTTGTTATTAACTTCAAATCATTTTTATAATTTGCTTTGGAATTGAAATTTTCAAACTAAAATTATAAAGGATTTAAGGCGATATTTGAATGATTCGCATACGCCAGTAAGACTATGCTGGACATAAGTTACACTGGGTCCATCGTACACCCGTTTTACAATTATAAAGTACATGACAAGTTGAAAAAAAAATGCAAATACGATTTGACTCTCATCTCATCTTGTTAAGTTATCTCAATGAGGTGCCACTATCAAGACACAATATTAGATATCAATCTTATACCATAAATCTTAGAAGTAACCACGTATTAATAGGATCGTCAATAAGTATGTCGCTAATTTAGTGACAGCGCCTGTACAACCTATAGGATATATTAGGAGATATTCGACTAAAAATCTGACTATAACATCTCGTCACCATGTCTGAAGTAAATTATTATACGTATAAGATCATATCACAATAACATGGCCCTCAAAAAACCCAGCGTCCATTTTAATTATTTTAAAAGTGACTTCGTTTCAAGCTTAGTATAGTGGATATTCAACCCCAATGTCAAATCATTGTAGAAATGACAATAAATCTGAGTATGTCCCCTGTATTATTAGTTCAACGGCTAATGAGAGGCGATCGTAGAGATATATGAAAACCAAAACTATGTTCCAATTTTGAAAGAAAATCATAATCATATACGAAAATAATTTAATTTTACCTATAGCACATAACAAAGATTAGCGTTTTTGCATTTCGTACTAGCAACTGAAACTCTGAATATGACTGTCATAATTGGACATTTAAGATTAAAAAAATTTCAATTTGGAGTGGTCCCAATTAGAACACCATATCATTTTGTTGGTACAAACGCAAGAGCAAAATAGGAAGCTTTATTTGAAAATAATCTGTGGAATTCTGACTTACTGCGCAAATTTGAACTATTTAAAACAATTTACATCAACAATTAGATGTATTGTTTCTTCCGATGTCATTAATACTAATCTACACCAACCAATCAAATCCTCTCTACAATTGATCCTAACCATATACCTCATTGCTTAATTTTCCATTAAATCGATTTTCCGAAACTCATTCAATTATAAGCAAACAACGACTTCGCCTCATAATCTTATCTCACAGCATTCAACATTGACACCAAAACTGCTAATTTCTAACCTGTGACCTGAGTACGAGACTTTGGCAAACTCTTTTAGAAATTAAATTTGAATCAGATCACCCGAATTATTAGAATGTTTGTAAGATCTTCCGCATGCAAACCGAAATCATTTTAAATATAAAATCATTTTCACATTTTCTGCATCTGAATAATTCAAAAAGCCGTCTAGTCTTTCAAGGGGTTGCTATTTGGGTTCAATCTTTTAAAAGTATTTGTGAACAATTCCTGTAACTCTGTTTACGCTGATTATGTGAAGATGTATTGAAAGACTCTGAACTACAACAGAGTGAAATAAATGGAAGGACAATCCAACTCTAGTTAATTTCAGACTATCATCTTTATAGATGTCATTAATTTTGAGCTAAGCTGATTTTATTTTGTGAAGCATTTTGTGAAACTGTTGCTGTATACGGACAGGCCTATTTATATTTTTACTACTTTGTACTGAAACTTATTTATTTTTATTATTTTTATATGTAACAAACCGAGAGGTAATGAATGTAGCAGGTTCGGCTTGGCCATAGTTCTCGAAGTAATCGATTGTTAGTATCACAATACTCACAGAATAAATTCCTCTAATCTATTTAAATTTGATTAAAAATTTGATAATGATCAGACACAGATGGTTGTTGGCTTTACTATCAATCTGCTATAACATAAATCTTACCTCCAATTCGATTCTTACTCTAACTTCACTAGCAAATATCGACTTCCACTCTAAATAACTAAATTAATTTAATATTTTTATATTGATGTTGAGAAGACGAGGTTGATCGCTTGAAATCCAAAATCGAATAGACAAATTTCTCCTTGTTTGTATTTTTCGTCCATCCAAAATTTATATACGAATTTAAAACAAACTAATCTGGGACCAGTTTTTTATTTTCATTGATTTTTCGTTATTGGAACTGCTGGTGAAATATCGGTGGACAATGATTTTAGTTTTACAAAAAAAATCGACCAGTGTCCATCGAATATTTGCTGGCGTGTTGAAAAAGTAAACCTACTTTTTCTAGAACTATTTTCACACCGGCAAAAAAATTTCAGATGAAAACGCAATAGAGAATAAAGCAGAAAAGAGAGCTAAACAGTGTGGAAATAATAGAAAAACTAAACAGAATTTGTGAACAACATCAAAATAAGATAAGTGAATTAAAAATATTTATAATGCTAAAGGAAAAGAACTTTCATTGGAGAAAAAAAGACTTAAGCATGGCGAATCGAACATTTTCATTGCAGAACAAAGTCGACATTTGGAAAGTTTTTAAAAAGAAGTGAAGTGTGAGAAAGTAATCAAAATTTTTATCGTAAAGGTCGACCAACATGTACTAGCAGTCGCACGGACCAAAAAATTCAGCTGCTAGTTCGACAAAACAATCGAATTTCATTGGGTGAAATAAAAAATCAGTTGAAAGAACCAGTCTCGAAAGCTACTATTAGTCGTAAGATACAATCTACTGGTCTAAAAGCATACTCCCCACGAAAAGTACCGTACGTTTCTAAAGTATGCTTTTGAAACTTTAAGTTATTGGCATAAAGTGATATGGTCCGATGAAACTAAACTCACTATGCATTACTCACACGGTAAAATGCATGTTTGGCGAAAATAAGGGGAAGCATTAAGCTACAACTGTACAAATCCAACGATTTAAGTTCAAAAACAAGGTATCAGGATTTGGGGTTGTATGTCCGCGGCTGGTGTTGGAAATGTTTTCACCATAGGAGAACCACCAATAACATACCTCAAACGTTGCAAAATACAGATTTTCCCAAAAATCTTTGGGATCACCTAAACTAAGATTGCTGAGAGGCGCCCGAATTACGTTCGCAGAATAATTGGACGAAATTAGCGCAGACTATTGTCAGAATTCAAGAAAGTTAGATTAGGTAGATATACATTTGCAACACAAGTAAATTGAGGTACATTATTTTTATTTCCGTTTCAGGTAATCTAATGTGTGAATTTTTATTTTATTGCTTCTTTTATTAAATAAAAATTAAAAAAAAAATAAACAATAAACTAATAATATCTAAGCTTTTATTTTGTATTGAAAAAAACAACTGCGGTGGATATATATAACACTGTATATAATTCATATTTTATTCTTTTTCAAGGAAACTTTCGAATTTCCAAATGAATCTTTGCATACCGATTAAGCCCAATTTGTGCTAATTAGTGCTCACGGGAAAAAATTAGTGCTAGTTCAGGAGCCGAAAAACTGGGAAAAGGAACTATCAAAGTTCGCCTGAAAGACGAAATAATTAAAACTCGATTTCTAAAAAAACTGGAAATAATTAAAGCCTAATTTGAAAACTTTTTAAAGGCAGCTAAACTGATGAAATTTGTGTTTAACATAGGAATGTGATATTCATAAATTTGCATACATAAATCGAGGAAAACCAAACTAGCCCCTGAAAGATACTATATTAAAAAACAAAATACAGAGGTATATCGTTCAATAATATTTGTGTTGAACAACAAATTATACAATAGAAATAAAATGTTCTAAAGTTCAAGTCATAAGCAATTCAGATAGTATACTCCTGTCAGGTATGTTCATTAGCATCTGAAATATATAGTGGTTGAATTTGTGCTAATCCAGAATTGGCCCAATTTCATTGAACAACAACGACCGTTGAATCAACAATTTTCTAACAAAAAGTGTTGTAGAAACCAATGAAGTTGACACTATCGATTGCATAACCCGATCAGGTATGTTCATTGCCATCCGAAACATATAGTGGCTGAATTTGTGATAATCCAGAATTGGTCCAATTCCATTGAACAACAAGCACCGTTGAATGAACAATTTTCTGAAAAAAATGTTCTAGAAACCAATGAAGTTGGCACTTCTGCTTGTATATTCCGATCAGGTATGTTCATTGCCATCCGAAAAATATAGTGGCTGAATTTGTGCTAATCCAGAATTGGCCCAATTCCATTGAACAATAACGACCGTTGAATGAACAATTTTCTGACAAAATGATTTTGATGAGACCAAAACAATAAAATTTTGGTATTCTAACTAAATTAGAGATTTCCCTAAATTAGTCTGAGACCTTTAAGATCTACAAAACAACAAATATAAGCCACAGTTGCCATAAGAGCCCCGAGATCCTTGAGCAAAGATAAGCAGCTTCACATTTACCAGTAACTCAGAAATCAAGAGCGGATGATCACTATCCACGGTGTTTGTATCCATTTCCTCCAGTTTATCTTTATGATTATGTCCAAAATCGAAAAATTAAAGCCCACAGGGCTCATTTATAAAATCAGACTAATTGTCCATCTCAATTGGAATACTAGAAAATTTAATTCAGTAATTATAACTCTAATTATAATTATACCAATTAATATGTCGAACTCAATTTGCATATAAACCCAAATCAGTACCGCTACCAAAAACTCAATGTCACTGCTGAAAGAAACGCTTAAACGTAGTAAGACTACAACTTCTAGCTCTAAAACTTAATTACTTCACCTAAACATCGGTATTAAAATTAAGCTCACTCATATTATTTCAATTTATTCGAAATAGACTTTAGTTATCCTTTTATTAAGATAAAATATCGTCAAATTTCTTCACCTAACAAACAAACATTTTCAATTTAACATTTTGACTATTAATCTGAATCTTTAACAAACATCAAATTGCATTTTTATCAGTGAATTATATAAAAGTGCTCGACCAAAAATTATTAAACGGGAAATTAAAAAATCAAGACATTATGCAACGTCGAAATCAAGCACTATAAGTTGCTTCTTTATTTCCTTGTAATCGTATTACACTGTCACTCTCAAAAGGTTACCGAAGAACAACTTCAAAACAAATTTTTCTGAAATTATAACTCACTGAAATCATACGTTGGCACTCGAAAATCCCTCTTCTCAAATTTTTACCAAAATCACAATTTAAAAATGAAACCAAGACAGCGCATGAAAGGACTGCAAAATGGGTTTGCCCGAAACCTGGAATCAGACCTCTACCAATTTTAAATCTTTAAAAATCCTTCCCACCGAATTTCTATCAAAATTGTTCGAGCTGAAATGACTGTTAAAAAAGGTCACCGGACTCCACCGAATGGCCCTTAAACAAATTTTTCACAAAATCACCACTGATTGCAGTGTTTGTCAAAATCTGTGTTTCCTGATGGAAGCTGGCATCCGTAATTCCGTTACCAAAGAAGGGTGGAATTTCTCATATAGGAGATATACGTCCTATTATATTGTTTTCTAGAAAAGATCATGCAACGTCAAATGCGGGAACAACATCTTCATAAGCTTAAATTCCTAAGTGAGTTTCAATCGGGGTATAAATCCGATTACAGTACCACTGCTGCTCTTTTTAATACTCTGGATGATTTGTCTGCTATCTTGGACGAGTAAAATTCGGTTGCTCTTTTGGTCCTACTAGATTTTTCTAAAGCATTTGATTGTGATAATTATATTCATTTGCTTCAGAAGGTTCATTTGCATTATACATTTTCTAATCCGGCTATTAATCTTTCGGCTATTTGGGTAATCCTAAACAATTTGTGAAGCATGGTATGGATCATTCAAATATTTGTGAAATGGTAGTACATGTACCTCAAGGGTCGGCCTGAGGTCCGTTACTTTTTCCTCGGTACATAAACGATCTACCATGAAAAATCTTGAATTGCCAGTTTCATCTTTATGCTGATGATTTACAACTTTAGATTGGTAGTTAGTTGTCACAGCTAGATGAGATAGTGATTAAACTTAAGTCAGACATAAAAAATGTTTCTTTGTGGGCTAGAAATAATTCGTTATAATTAAATCCGATTAAAAGTAAGACCTTATTACTCTCAAAAAATGATCGTCATAATGTTACACCTACACTTTTCTTAGATAATGACGTTTTATCCTTATTCCAGTGGTTAATAATTTAGAGTTGCTTTTGAATTCTAAACTACCTTGGTATGATCATATCAGTTTTCTTTGTCAGAGCTTCAATTATGCCTTAAGTTGATTAAAAACTTTGACCAGTTAACCTCCGTAAACATTTAAATAATCGTTTGGTTTTAATAATGTTGACATATTGTAATGTTTATCTACGATCAATGTTACAGTTTTTCTAAACCTTTACATGAGGTTTCGTTTAATAATTGCACTAGATACGTTCATGGCCTTAGGATGTTCAATCATGTCGAGTTTAGGTATTCAATTCTAGGGTATGACTTGTTTCAATTACTTGTTACCGGTTAACTCAGGTGGGCCGTTGTATTTGTTTGAAAAATTAAATTTTTCCAAGCTTTTACGTATATAAAAGAAACATCAACTTTCCTATTAATAAAAGAAATGTTTATAATAATTCTGTATTAATAAATGCAATTACCAAATAGAATAGTTTGCCAATAGATCTACAAAATGTAAGTTTTCTTAGAATATTTAAAAAATATTATCAAAATTAGTAACTATCTAACTCGACTGGATTTGATGAACCCGATGTTATCGCTCCCTCCGAGAAGTTGCCTTATTTTGTGGTGTAATGGGACCAAAGATGGAAAGAATAATCTTCCTTTCAAAAGTACGTAGCATTCATTGGTACTCACGGTCCAGTTCTTACTTCCGAATGCCAGTATAGGTCTTATGAGGACTATGTAAAGTGCGAGCTCGCATGGCTGCGATAGATGTTTAAATCCCAATAACATTGATTGGGCGTAGAAAACTAAGTGCCCGACAGCAATATTGGCTGGTATGTCTGCCTACATATCACTTAACGATATTATTACTGACCCGAGAAATGTAAAGTTTCGAGTTCAAAATAATTTTTTTTAATGTTGTTTGTAGCGTGTATAGGAGCAGTATCAAGGGGTTTTATGATCGCTGCATTGTGAATGATAGATATGGGCCGGACATGCGCTGGGATGAACATTTCAAAATTTGCTAAACTTGAATTTATTGAACCTGGTTTCACATTGTTAATTGTGTAATTGTAAGTTGAGTGAGATGTGAAATGAGATGGTCCTAAGATGTGAATTAAGCACCAGTATTTATATATTAATATTTAAACAAAGATATTAGTAACAATATCATAAATATCATACATTTCATCCAATAAAATGTATCAAATATTTTTTAATTTTAATTGAAAAATTTAAATTTAAAGCAATTATTTTGAGTGAAGTTGCATCTATCGCGGCATCAATATGGGTTCCACACCCAGCAGCAACTATTTACTGTTCTTGGCTGCTACTCATAACCTCGATAAAATTGGCACAATTATATTTGCTCTTGGTGTGTGTTTCATCATTTAGGCGGATATTTCACATTTCTATAGTTTTATCTCGCAAAATATTTAGGTTCGTGTAACTGTAAATATAGTTATAAATTCAATTCATATTTTTGCGTTACAACTAGTGTGTTTTCACATAATTATATCAATGTTAATATCCGTCTTAAACAAAGAAAAACTAACCTTAGGCACTAATCTGCACCGTGTGTTCGGTAACCCCGTCCTCTATCAAAATAAATTAATTATTTCAATAAAAATCCATCATCATTACGAAAATGTACATCAGCCAATTGAATTATTGCGACCACTTCCATATAAAATTTCGTGTTTCATAAACCATTGCGATGATTGCAATTTTTTTTTAGCTCGCCAAACACAAAACGAAACGAAATCCTTCAAATTAATTCAAAATCACGAATCGCATTTCTATTTAAAATCCTAAAAAGAAAAACAAAATGAAAAATTATAATCAATCTGGAAAATTGTTTGTTGTTTTAGAAGGAAAATGTAGAACACAAAACCATATAAGAGAGCTAGCTGGCCGTATACGTTGTATACATATGAAATACACTTTGTACACCAGCAACAATAAATATCCTTCTGCTAGTTGTATTATGTGGTTTGGCGGGCTCGTTCTTATTATTCTTCACGCGAAATGAAAAATATCAATTTTACCCAAATTCGCGTGCGAAGTTTTATTGAAATAATAAAACCAACAACAACACGTATTTGGTGTATGTGGATACGCGGGGTGAAATAAAAATTGAGCGCCACCAAAGATAACCACCAACTAAATGGCAAAGTGGCTTTCCATTTTTTTTCTGTTGAGGTTTTTTTTTTAATAATTGTAATGGAGCGGATAGTGAGTTTGGGATTAAAATTCTCGAAACAAAGAAAAGTCAAAATATGCGGTCAATTTATTTTGAGGGTTTCGCTTGTAGAAAATATTTGTGCGGTAGAGAGAGAACCGAAATCCATTCCAAATTTTTATTTTCATTTTTTTTTTCCTTCAGTCGGATTTAATTTAATTTTTCAGTTTGTTGTTCTTGCTGCTGTTGGATTTGTAATATTCAGTTAAATAATCAGAAAAATCTAATCTTAAAAAATTGTATATTATGTTTTGATGGTGGGTCATTAATTTTAGAATTTATTTATTATTTAAATGTGAATGTTTTCAAAATGAAGCTCTATCATATATAGTTTTTTGGCGGTGATGCTGATATTGAATTTAGCGCATTTTACCCTAACTGGAGACGTTATGGTTACGATATATGGTTTGACATTTAAATTTTGACAAGCAGTACCCTTCGCCCACAATTTTACGATAAATGTAACATACTAAAAGAAGGGTTATATGTTGTAGGCGCACTCACACGTACACAAATTTTTCTTAATTAACAAAATTCATTTTTGCTGTTAATTTTTTTATTTTTTATTTTAATCTTTCTAAATTAAAAGCCATTTTTTATTTTGTATATAAAAAATTCGTCGTCCGTTCAAACACACCACAAAACAAAATAAGTTCAACCGTCCAAGCAAACAAGTAAATTAAAGCCAAAATACAAAAGTATAATTATAACCACACATGATCATTAGAGAAGCAATATATAAAAAAAATTCTACCATCACACATCACTGCACCCAGAAAAAAATAACAACGAAACCTCTAATATTAAAATATAAAACTCCCACCAATTAAACTTAAAATTATTTTTTCCACTTTTTTTTACAGCAAAATAGTAACAAAATGACGACAAACAAAAAAGTCTAAATAAATTGAGATTTCACACGAAAAGAATAACTAAGGTGGGATATTTTTAATTAACTCATCTTTTGCTATACCTGTAATATGTGAGCCCCGCTATAGAGTTGGAAAATTTCTAAGTTTAAGTACCGGAAATTAAATTAATTATCTCGAGGAATTATTTTGGGCCCACTTACACTACAAGGCATTGTTCCACGGGTAAATTGAACATAATTCAAGAATATAAATATTTAACAAGTTTAACAATCCAATGTCAACGCACGCATAATGCAATTATCAAATTTTAAACAATGGGCGCTTTCTGGTCCCCCTATCATGATTAGTGAAATCGTCGCCAATTTGATTTGAAAATTCCATAGTGCTAAACATTTCATTACGTTGGCCGCGAGTTTACTCAACATGTTCCGAACGCCTGGGTATCCTGTAAGCGCCCATTGTTTTTGTAATTCTATCAACTGTTCGTACAATGTGGCTTTGTAGATAAACATTTCAAAAGTTCGACTTCCTTGTTGTCATGAATGCTTCCCAGGCTTGATGGCTCATTGACTCTGTTTGAATTTGAAACATTTTTTAAAAAGCAGCGATTTTACTTTTCAAAGTGCTCAAATCTTGTGTTGTGGACTAACGCAGTAACCAACGTTTACTGCCGGGTGTTATTTTTACTTCGACTTCAATTTTAATAAACACTGTTACGAATTACACTCTACTTGGATAAACACCTCGGTGGCCGAGTGGTTAAAGTATACACCACCAAGTGTTACGATCCCAAAGATAGTTGGTTCGTTGGATTAACAAATTACAAATACAATAAATGGAATAATCTCGAACAGCAATGCACAAAAATGTAAGTGCGAGTAATTTGGTACGCAGACGGTTGTAATTTAACAGTGTACTGTGCAAGTTGTAAAAAGTAAAAAGTAAATAGTTAGAAAAATAAAAGTGAAATAGCGAACAGTGATAAATAGTGAAATAATGAATTGGTGAAGAAGTTATAACTATGTGCTTGTGTAAATAAAATCCATAACAGAAATTCTGAAAACGATTAATTTGGCAAATCCTGTTCTTAACGAACGCTCGAAATTCATAAAATTTGGTATCAGAAGTAGGATTTTGCAGAAAACAGTCATAGTTAAACCCGTAAGCAGCTATACATGTCTGCAATTAAGGGATCCAGAGTATAGGGCTTTCAACCCAAAGCAAATATCGAGCTTTTATATTGAGTGTGTAAATCGTTAGATGGGAATTTGCATTTATTATTTGCATTTTAAAAGGCAATCATGTTCAGCGTTCAGCGGTTCAGCAGAACCATCAAAAATTACACTTGTTGGATCATCAGAAGATCATGAAACATATGAAACGTATGAAACATATGATTAAGCCTCTTGTGGCGAAAGTACAAGAAGTTGAAAACCAATGGGACAACTGAGCTGAAGATGCCAGACTGGCAGACATCGTGCAGGGTCAAAGAGAATTTCAGCAGTTATATGTGGAGTGGAGGTACAACAGAATTTTAAGGAGGTGCTTCAAATGCGAGAAATTAGGTCACTGGCGGAGATTGTACGCAATTATGGAATGATCGGTTTACGAGACAGCCTAATTTTCGAGAACCACAGAGCGTTCGAAAACTAAAGATGGCCGGAGACAAACACACAAAACAAGATCCAATAGTACATCGAATAGTTCAGCTAAAACAAGGAACGGTCTGGTTTTCCGAATGGAGAAAAAATCTTTAGCGAGATTCCCAGCGGAATATTCAAGTACGATTATTGAGAGTGGGTCCAGTGAAGATGTTCGTTGGATAGAGAGAGAAGCAGAAGACCGCAACAGAGAGGCATGCTAAGGTGGCGCGCATTCAAATTAAGATGAAGGGTTGCTGGAATGTGCCGAGTCAGAAAATGAACCAGGAACAAGATGGATCCAGTACAATACTGATTAAAAATTGGTTATTATAATGACGTTCCATGTGGAAGGGAATATGGAAATAACGAAAGCCATGAATCAGGCGGAGTAGTGGAGAAAAGGCCACTACATGGCTGTCACAGCAAGCTGTCCGCAACGCGAAACCAGTACCACATCAGCGTGTATTAAGTGGGTTGAGCGATAGGCCGACTACCTACTATCACAAAAAGATGAAGATATGAATCCTACAAAAAGGCCTCGGATTAACATATCAGATTCATCACAACAACGGCCTCGGAAAATGTACACGGACAACGCTGTTAAAATATAAAAGCTCTTAATAGCTGGAGATCTGAAAGTGGGGTCCATAAAAGCACCAATGGTTACATTATCCACTACAGCGGTCATCCGAACACAGGGGAAATGGAACCGAATTTCTCATCCACCGGCTCGACTTCAACGCAAGATTAGGAGCCACGTGGCGAATGATTTAAAATTTATTTTATTTATTTATTTAAAGAAATCTATTCTGTGATTTACATGTATGATTTCAGAGTTTAATGTAAAACTATTAAAAAATATTAAAAAAATTAAATAAAGAAAATTAAAACACAGAAAAATAAATCAAATCTTGATTTAACAATTAAAAATTTAAAAAATACTTCTTAAGGATATTTTTGAACTTGTCCTTTGATAAATTAAAGCCAAATAGGTCGTCGACGATGTTGAACGATTTAGACGACCTATTAATGGGGTTATTTTCTCCATAGTTTGTGGAATGGTGTTCTAGTGCTAAAAATTCATGGTTTCGAAATCTTCTGCAAGGCACATAAATTGATATGTTTTCCAAAATGTAAGCTGAATCAATGTGACCATGCAAAACGTTACCAAAGTCGTCTATTTTCAAGGATGCATATTTTGTAATCCGTGCATCTTGTTGAGTATGGAGGTAACCGAGCCACATTTTCATGGAATGGTAAATTCTGGTCGTAATTCCAGTCACTTTTCATTAACAAGAAAATCAGAAACTTCTTTTGAATGCTTTCAATCTTTTAATGTGTACAGCATAGTATGGATTCCAGTCCGGTACAGCGCATTCCACTTGAGATCGAACGTAAGCGAAATAGAGTGAACATAAGGTTTGAATATCTTTAAATTCACCTATGTCCATCATTTAACAAATCCAAACATGGCATTAGCTCTTGCAATACAATTTTCAATATGCCTATTGAAAGTGGCATTCTCGTCAAATGTAACACCTAGATCTATGATCTCATTGACTCTTTGCAATACTTCGTTGTTGACTTTGTACGAAGTAATTAGCGGATTTCTCTTAAGATGGAAAGACTTGATATTGCATTTCGTAATATTTAAGTAAAGCGAGTTTCGATCACACCACTCACTTAATCTATCGATTTCTTCTTGAACTTTCTTCGTATTTAGCATTCAATTAACAGTTCGAAAAATTTTCACGTCATCAGCAAATATGAGCACGTTTGAGTTTTTGATTGTCTCGGTTATTTGATCTATAAAAACAATAAATATCCACGGCCCGATGTGAGTTCCTTGGGGAACACCAGACGTAACTTTAATAACGTTTGATTTCTCATTTCCCATTATTACAAATTGTCGCCGGTTTGATAGATAAGACTTGAACCAATTCATGTACTCTAGTGAAAACCCAAATGCGAATAAACTCCGGAGTGCTTTTTGATGGCAGATGAAATCAAATGCTTTACTGAAATCCGTGTACGCTACATCAACTAGATGATGGTTTTCTATCTCATTAATTATTTTACTGGTGAATTCAACTAATCTTCAGATTAATTGATGTGGATCTGCCAGGCGTAAACCCATGCTGGTTTATTGATATATGACGTGCAATTGTGGATTTAAAGTTGTTGCATAATACTAATTCAAACAATTTTGGAATTGATGATGACGTTGATATTCCTCTGTAACATGTAAAGTCGTCTCGTTAGCCCGATTTAAAAATTGGTGTAATTTTTGAAATTTTCCATTTTTCGGGAAACACCCTGGTGCTTAAAGAGTGGTTGAATAGGTAACATAATGGAATTGCTAAAATGTCAGCGTACTCCTTCAGAATAGAAGAGGGTATATTGCCAAGACCACGACCGTCTCCAAATTACTTTAGAGCCGATAAAGTGTTATCCTCATATATAACAGGAGGAGTTATTGATACGTTGGTATTGCTGGGTTCGTACAATCCACTAGTGACGTTTGGTTTATATAGACTGATTGGAAACACTTTGCGAACATGTCAGCTATATCTTTGGAGTTTGAGGAGCTGGTATGGTTATAGGTCATATTTGCAGGGTACCCGTCAATTTCCCGTTTATTCCTAAAGTATTTCCAAAACTGTTTTGGATTTACTTTGATTTTTCCTTGAATTTGATCGAGACCTGTATTTTGATTTGAAGTAAATTTCAAATTCGTTACTATGTTGAAGAAACATTGTGTTGTCGGTTTCTAACCCGCTTTTCAACATTTTGACATACGCTTTCGACTTCCGATTTTTTAAGTTAACTAGTCTATCATCGAACCACTGAGGGTGAGCATTTTATGGTTTACAGCACATAGGTACATAAAGTTCGAAGCCTTGCTGCATAATGTCATTAAATTTACCCACATTTTCGTTTATATCATTGGAATTGAGAGTTATTTGCCAGTTGATGGATTCTAGGTAACTTTGTAGCCCCACACGATTTGTTTTTTGAAGTTGTATTTCATTGGTTGTAGGTGTTCCGAACAAATATAAGTGCAAATTGTTGTTTTGTTCAAATATAAGTGCAAATTAACATCCACATTTAACAGACAAGTAAAGAAAACCGTGGGCTGGGATTATAATGCACTAAAAATGAAGGATCTCTGCACAGCTACCATTCAGCTAGCACTGAACATCAAAACCGACACAATGGAAACAACGAAACTCTACCAAATATCCAGAAGCAGTGGATAGTTATCCATTCAGCCATAACTACCACATTAAAAAACAACTATTGGAAGAAGACCACCACAGAAAGATTGGTTCGACGACCAGTGCTCGGAAATCATCGGAAATCAAATCATCGATAATAAATGAAAACTGCTTGAAAAATGGTTAGCTCTAAATACGTCCGGAGAAAATACCAGATATTCTCTCATTCAATCGCCTTTATTGTTGATGAAAATAGATCTAATCCGAATTAACACAAAATCAGTCACTCTAATTTCTGGTAGCAGTAAATGCTGATAGAAAAATGAAATTATCAGTGCCAACTTCGTTGGTTTCTGAAACACTTCAGAACGGCAGGTGTTTCGTGTTCAATATGAGTATTACCATAAAGAAGTACATATAATAGATTTTACTAAATTTATGAACGAAACTTTCTAAAAGACAAGCACAAAGTTCCTCGGTTACTAAAGGACGTTTCGAAAATGTTAAGGAATTAAATGATTTTCCCTAGAAAGTACTAATTTAAACTCGTGAGCACTAATTAAAACAAATTTTGCTATAAAGGTAAAAAAGTTTTACTTTGAAATTCAAAAGTTTCTCTATTACACACATTGATTTTAACGAAACTAGTCGAGTGGTGAAAAATTGCACAATATGAATTGGTTTGAATGAAGAAATAAGACAACTGACTTTAAATCTCGGATGATAAAGGTTAAGTGATACTCAAAATTACATAAACACGCCATAGCTTTGTTAAAAATTAAATGCTACTTTCTGGTATAGATTTAGGAATATTTCAAACACGAGACGTAATTGTCTGTTCACACTTACTAAACGATTCCTTCTGTCGTTAAAAACTAAAATTTTCTAATCACAACTAAATAGAAATTCTACTCCTATTATTTTATTTGAAAATAATACACTAGGGATTAGAACATTAGCAACATTTAACTCGAACCCTTTTTTCTAAAACTCTTTTTAAATAAAACCGTTAAATGTTATAACAAAGTAGCAAAAAAATATTTTTTATAAGAAATAATTCTGAAATAAAATTAATTTAAAATTCGAAATATTTTTTTCCAAAAAAGTTATGAAATTTCTGTAATGTTAACACTAACTGGAAGAGGGTGAGGATAAAATTTGTCTGAATCATTTGAAAAATGTTTATATACGAGAACGAAGAAAGGATCATTTCCTTTCAATAAAAATACATAAAATGATAATTTTGACAATTCATTTGAAATAAAAGCTTAGCACAGTTAATTACTGTTATTATTAAGAGGATTTATAAAGGAAAATCGACTTCGAAATACTTAAATGATACGAGTAGTTAATGGAGGAATGAGGAAAGGTTTCACTTGAGATGGAATACATTTGCGAAATATTTACCGCGGGTTAGATATCAGATTGGGATGGACACACAATTTCAGTGTCGGTTTTTATTATCGTTATACATAAATTGTGGTACATTTCTATTCACTGTGCCATTACATAAAATACTGAATCGAATTAAATTATTTGGTTGGAAAATTAAAATGTTCTCAAAATTCAAATACTTGATAATTTTATATGTCATATGTGTCTATAAAATGTAAAAAGCTTTTCCACAAAATTGATTATGTCTCAAACGAATATTCGCTTTGGGAAACAAATAGTTTTAGGCCAAGCCAACATTTCATAAAAATATACGAGTATGTATATGATTAGCAATGAGCTCGTAAATTTCACTTTAGCAGTGAGCATAACTTAATTTGCATATAACCAGAACTGTATAAATTTATATACTCGTAGGTTCTGTCTTCAAAGTGGAATATTTTTCTATCACTATTTACGAGTATTATACGACATGTGTATACTTCTTATCTTAATTCTTATATATTTAAGATTTTTTTTTTTTGGTTGAAGATAAATAGATATATGTAACTGCCAAAAAAAAAGTTGGTCGACGCTATAAAAACGCAGAAAACATACGCAGTAATATATTTATATAGTTTTTATTGTAAGTTAGTTAAGTTTCATAGTTAGTAGTTTTTGGTTAGCTAGTTGCTTTACCCGAAACATAAAAATAAAATATTTTCAACTTAAATATTATTGTCTTGCGGATATTTTGTTATTACTAAGTTGGTATTATTGTTGTTTGCTGCCATTTCAAAATCACACAAAAAAAAATCCGAAAAGCGAAAGAAAAATTAGCGAACCAACAATAAGAAAATAGAAAAGTTTTTTATGTTTTTCATGCGATTCAACCAAAATGTCGCCAATTCATATGGGTATTAAACACATGATGATGATAAATATATTATATGAAATGCGTCTTTTTGTGTACTACTGGCAGTTAAAAGACTGGAGAGAGTTTCGGAATTATTTCTTGTTGTTACTGCTGGTTTATTTATTTTTTATTATCGTACCAGTTACTGTACCCATTGTCTATTTTTCGTATGTTTGTTATTTTCTTTGTACTCGAATCTCTATACTCTGTGTATAGTTACTGCTGCTGCTGCAGTACATTTTTTGTTTGTGTTTGGTTCATTTCGGAAGTATATCAGATTTATAAAACGAAGTGCTTAGGGGTTAGTAGAAATTATTTATCATGACTTTAAACCCTCTCTGTTAAATTTTAAAATTTACAAAATTACTGATCTAGAGTTGATTGTGGAACAAGCGTAGTGACTATACAGTATTTTAGAGCTCATTCAGAACGGAGGATGTCCTACTATGATTTAAACATTTTAAAGTTGGAATTTAATTGATTTTTAATTATATGTTAAACTCTACGAAAAAGTAATCTCTGAATTTTGCTTTATGAAGTTTTTTGATTTTGGTGCAATATCCATCACAACATTTGGCTGCCTCAAAGCAGTTACAGTAATCAAAATCTCAAATTAATTCAAGATTGGTTCTGTAAAATCCTAGCCATTATCCTAGTAATATCTCCAGAGGCTTAAGGACTCTATTGTAAATTAAAACGTTGTGATATTTCAATAGTCTAATATTGATACGTGATACGTATTGCTCAATAAACTTTTCGATGTTCAAGAAACTAAAAACTCGGTAATTACGTAATCCCAATGGCAATGATTATTCTAAAAACTTTAGTTCTCCACTAGGAGTGGGCATTACCACTCCATCAACGCTGCCTGCAGAGTGCTCACATCACACTTGAGCACAAATATTAAAATCATGACACAATTTGTGCTTTCAGGCCAACCACCAATGGTTGTGCTTGTGATTCACAATTGTGAAACAAGTGGTGAGGACATTGGAGTGCATCAAAATTGACGAATAGATACAATTTTCTTCTCGCACAAGTTTTTCTTTTAGTTTAATTGCTTCAACTGAATACAAATCATCTAGTCATTTATCTTTCATAATTTATATTATTGTTTGGAGGGTTGTAGGCCTTTCGCTAGTCCCCTTTACAATTTTATTATATTTTTAGTCGATCCTGAATGGGTCTTGCAGATCATGCAGTTTCTTCCTTCGCAGCCGTCTTACTGGGTTTGAATCATCCAACATACGGCGTATCTCAGCATTTTGGTGTAGACTAATACGTTGCATGTGTTTTCTTGCGTGTTTGCTTATTTCTTCACTAACGAAACACATCTTCAGATCTCTATGGACGTTGTTATTTCTTATGTACCACGGTGCATTAACTATTCCACGAAAGACTTTCCTTTGGAATGGCCGGATGATATTTACATTGGTTTTCTTTGTACAGCCCCAGAGCTGAATACCGTAAGTCAACACGGGTTTTAGGATTTGCCGGTATAGTAGCAATTTATTATGTAGAGTTAGCTCAGAATTTCTTCCTAGGAGCCAATCCATCTTTCTGTATTTGATGTTTAACTCTTCTTTTTTCTTTTTCACATGCTCTTAGAGTTATGCCTAGATATTTTTCCGTATTTGCATAGGAAATTTGCTGGGAGTTCAGTTCTACTGGTATTCACTTGACATTCTTGTTGGTAAGTTTACGTGAACAGATTTTGTTTCATTAAGTTTTATTCGCCATCTCTTCTATGCAATTAGCAACTGCTAATTAGCAACTGTTAGTCTCCTCTATCGTTGGCAGATCTGAAGTGTATAGAACATATAAAGTTGGTCCCAGAACGCTACCTTGTGGTACCCCTGCTGATATTTTCTTTATTTTTGAGTATTCGTCATCTAATTTAACTCGAAAGTGTCGGTTAGATATGTAAGATTTTAGAATTTCATAAAACTTCTTTGGTAAGTCTCTTTGTAATTGGTATAATTTGGTGTGCTTGTTCTATTGTTGAATGGTTTTCTCTGAAGCCAAATTTATGTGGAGGAATAAGATTTCTTTCTGGTATTATTGGTTTGAATCTCTTTAGGAATAGTTTATCGGATAATTTTGAAATTATTGGAAGTAAGGAAATCGGCCTATACGAATTTTTGTCAATTAGTGGTTTGTTTGGTTTAGGTATCATAATTACTTCTGCTACTTTCCATTGACTTGGAACATGTTTAAGTCTGAACACTGCATTAATTATTTGGAGTAGATTACGTAGTCCTTTTTCAGGAAGTGCTTTTACTATTTGTCCTGTAATTAAGTCATATCCGGGAGATTTATTTGTATTTAGATTAAGATTGATTTCCTCTTTTAATTCTTGTAATGTGACAGGAGATATATTTCAGTTATCCGTTTTATATATTTTTGGTATGTTTTCCTCTGCAGTTTGTCTAGGTAGAGGCTGGAAACGTGTGTTGCAAACAACGAAGCTTTTTGCTTTGCACTTATAGCCCATGTGCCATCTTCATTTTTTACTGGTGGAATTTATAGTTTAGGTCGTTTTAAACTTTTAAACTCGCTTCCCAAAGAGGTACTCGGTATCTTTTACCCCACTAAGGCCACTCAAGTATTTATTAATGGATTCGTTTTTGATTTCTTTAATTAGCAACTTTAGTTTATTGGATAAAAATTTAGAGTTGTTTTATATTCTGGCGCTCGACTTCTTTGCCAGGCTTTCTTGCTTTTCGTTTAACTGCAACCATTTCCCTAACTTTTAGAGGATACATAGCATTTCGGCGCATTTTCTTTGAACTTGAGGGGTAGTACTTCACGCCGCTTCTTGTATACTGTTGTTGAGTTGTTCTAGTTCTTCTTATAGCTGTATCGGGTTTTTAGTTGGCACCTGAAGATCAATATTATCCTCCACAAGTTTCTGGAATTTCTCCCAGCAGGTTTTTTGTTCGTTAGCGAAGGTGGACTAGTTTTTTTAACAATCGTTGAACGGATTGTCATAATAACAGGCGTGTGATCCGACATAATCCCTCGCTGCTTTCTAGGTATATGTAGTTTTCGTTTATACCCTTGGTGGTAAAGAAGTCAATGATATCGGGTGTTTTGTTTCCATCCGTAAGTCAATAAGTTGGTTGATCTCCAGAATGAAAATCGCAATTGCATAGTCTTCCTGCTACAAACAGCTCTCTTCCTTTTTTAGAGGTTACTCTTGATCCCCAGTAGGTGTTTTTGCATTAAAATCACCTTCGATTATGAAACTTGATCCAAGTGATTTAAATAACGAGCAATAGTCTTCTATAATTAAATTATATCTTGGGGGGTAATATATTGACGATATACTATATTCTTTGTTATTATTTATAAATACTTTTAAAGTGACTACTTGCATAAATTCCTCTTCAATTTTAAGATCTATAAAGAGTTTGATGTTTTCTTTTATAACCACCGACGATCCTCCCCTTGCCCTTCCTGCTGGATGAATTGCGTGGTAACAACTGTATCCATATATTTTAAGATATGAAGTTGAAGTAAAATTGCTTTCCGATACTAGGCATATATCTATTTTTCGGTATTTAGGAAAATTTCTAATTCTGTAATATGTTACATTAGCCCATTTGCATTCCAGGTTACTATTCTTAATGTTTTATTTGCCGTTGTTTGCATCCTTTTAATAGAGCATGGATTTCATTTCATTTAAAGAGTATTGCTTATCTAACCTGTTGCTTAGAGCTTGTACCCTCATTAGTGGCCTCCGAAATAACTGGTTTGGTCATAACTACTTGCGAGTACGGTACAGTCACTTGTGAATGGAAAGAGGCCCATTGGCCAGCTCCATTTACAGGATATTTACTGAAGTAGTAATTGTACTGGTGTCCTTAATCCATTAAATCAATTGGTTTCGTTCTCTGCAATGTGAAGTGTCCAACATACCACGAATCTCTTCATTTGCGTCTTGATAAATACATTTTCCATGAATTACTGCAAGTTTTTTTATTTCTTCTTGAACTGTCTGGATATTTAGGTCTCAATGAATGTCATCATTCCTAATGTACCCATACGGAGCGTTAATTATACTACGTAGCACTTTCTTTGGAAAAAATTGTATTATTTTGGTGTTGGTTTTCTTTGTACAGCCCCATAGAACTGAATTCCGTAAGCCCATACAGGCTTTAGTACCTTTTGATTGCAATTTATTTTCGGTTGACAATTCCGAATTTTTCCCGAGCAGCCAATACAGTTTTCGATATTTGATAATAAGTTCATCCTTTTCTTTTTAACGTGCTCTTTCCATCTGACCCTGATATCTAATATCATCCCTATAGGTATTTAGCCTTATTTACATACGGAATCTGCTGGCCGTTAATGATTACAGGTCTGTAGCTAACTTTTAGATTAGTAAAATTCACATGCGTGGATTTCGATTCATTGAGCCCGATACGTCACATTTTTGTCCGTTTTATGATTTTATCACATGCTTCTTGAAGTTTCGTTGTCGATTCCTCGATAGTGTCTCCTACTGATAGAACTGCAGTATCATCAGCAAATGTTGTGGCGGTACCATCGTATAATTGAGGTAAATATCTGGTGTAGAGCAGGTAAAGGACAGGCCCAACAATTTTTTTTTAGGTTGGATTATTCTTTTTCATATTTCACCCGTTAATGGTGATTATCTTGTTTGAAGAGTAAAGCGCTGTACCAGACCTTATCGAAGGCCTGCTCACATCTAATAAGATACTAGAACAAACCTTTTTCTTCTCTAATGTATTCTCAATGACATCTGTAAGCCTATGAATCTGCTCAGTAGTTGAGCACTTCTCTCTGAAACCAAACTGATAATCTGAGATATGGGTTCTTTCTTCTATGGTTCTTTTTAATCTTTTGAGGAACAGCCTCTCAAACAATTTCGCTAGTGTTGGTAGTAGTGAAATTAGCCTGTAAGATTTTCTATCATTCGGCTTTCTCGGTTGTTCCCCCACAATGGATTTTTTGAATTCTAAAAGTGAGTATCAATATTTCGGCATTTTTGAACTGCACTCTTAATAAAATTATTTAGCCAAATTTGTACAAAGATGAATACATCAATGGAAAGGAGTACACATGTATAAATGTTCAAGCCACGGGCAATGCATCTAACTATTGCATATATGGAGTGCTAATGGCTTGATTGTACATTGCGATCCTAATAATGAGCATTTAATGAGAAGAGGACAAGAAAAAAGAAAAGAATATTCCAGTTTACTACGAAGATTTGTTTATTTTATTTTTTTAAGAAGGTATGGATTCTTATTATAATTTAATTACTTTACAATTACTTTAGATTCTTTTTGAGTATTGCTCCTTTGAATTTTCATCATCTGTATTCTCTGCAATTTTACTTGCTCCAATAACGCAATCCTATGCAATTAATTCGGCAGTTGTTAAATGCTTGGGGTTATCAGTCTCTGAATGGAATCTAAATTGTCTTCGTTCCACATTAGTCAATCCTAGATCACTCAGGCCTTCGCACGCTTTGCTTCAAATTCGCAGCTATGTCCGAAATTTTGCCACTCTTTTATTTTTCCAATATCGATATTCTCACTGTCAATCAAACCACCTGAATAATAAAAATATCAAGTAAAATTCTCAAAATGCCATTTAGACTTATTTACTTCGAATAGAATTTATGGCAGGGTTGTCGCTTCATTTGAAATCCGGTAAAATACTCCGATTTACTGTTTTACGGAATTCTAAAATAATACCGAACAAAATCTGGTTGTAGCACTGGCTAATTAGGTAAATACTTGTAAAATCGAATGGATTACTAGCGTAAACTCAGTAAACTAGAAGTAAGAGGATCTAATACAACAAAAACATACCTATTGTAATAGTATTGGTGTAAGTAAACATTAAGGCGTATTTATGTTGTGTAATTTCGAGGAGTGTGAAACATTAAAATTTACCAAGAATAAAAATGTTCCCTGAAATTGTTATCTTAGGTACATTTTAAACTTGAACTGCTTGATCTGCTTAGATCAGAAGGAGTGTCATTAGTAATTAATATGGTAGGCAAGATGTTCCATAAGATTTAAAAATACGATTTTTTAACAAGCCTTAGGCACATTCCAAAATTCATCTAAATATTTTCTAAGAATTTTACTTAAACTTCAGTGATATTGGTGGACTGCTGAGATCCAATTCTTAATTTTTATGTACATCAGCTATTATCTTGGTGAAAGAGACTTATTAATTTTGCATTTGGGATCGTTTTTCGCAATTTCTTCATTCAAAGGCCCGAATATCGCTATGTCATATTCGCTGTTGATTGTATTTCCTTTCCCATGATAATCAAGAAATAATACCTTGCGCATCCCAAAACACGGAGGCCGCCTCAGACGCTTTTTGGCGGCTCCAGTCCCCTAACTTGACTTACGTCTTGATTTCGGAGTGTCGTGGTGGACCGACACAAAAATTATATTTACTTAGGTGACACCCAAGGATTTATTTTTGATTTAGGCAGGAATAAATACACCAGATTATAAGTGCATATTAGAATTTTTTTATTGAACATTTATTTTTAATAAACGCTACGCTTTCACAGAATTATTCTATGAAAATCATTTTATTTTATTTGGTAAATGGTGGGGACTAGACAATTATCTTCATCATGTTTAATTTATTAAATCATTTCAATCTAATATTACGATCGATTTGATTATTGATACTTTTGCTTAGTCGAACAAGTGGTGCAGTGCTTAAAACTTCGGCACATGCATCGACAGGTGTTAGTTTTGAATCAGGATATAAAAATAAAATCTCAGTGCAACCTATCTTTCGTGGCTGTGTACAGGCGGACATCGAGCGTGTAACTTGCAAATGGTGGTGTGAGAAGATGAATATTCCAGTGAATGCTGAGTTATTCCTAATCCCTATCCTTAATCCTTCAGGATGCTTATCCAAATCTACATAGCTAAACCAAACCAATCTACACATCCAAACTGATGGAGACACCCACAATTATTTATTTATTTATAAATTATAATTATTCTGATTATTCTATCATATATTGGTTATGTATCTTCTACTGTAATCATATACTGGTTTGATAATTCTAATTTTTTGGGGTGCGTTACGTTAATTTGAGTGCAATACGCATAACAGCGAGTACTTTTTATTGCAATTTCTGGGATAGCTTTACACCTTAAGAATCCGATGATTCATTCCAGTTCGTATCACACACCGTATCCGTATCGTATCTATTGATTGACCATTCCGCATTTTGATTTTTTTCTCCGCAAACAAATTTTCGTTTACGTTTTGTCGATCTTTTTGTTTTTGTATTTTCTCATATTTTCAAATTAAAATTCCGAAATCCTTAAAAAAATTTAATTCAATTTTTTCGTTTTACAAATGCTTTAAAAGTAAAAATATTACGAATTTTGGGAGTTCGCACAGCCAAAATATATAAAATTCTATATACACACACACATACAAGACAACAAACGGTGTATACAGAAAATAATTTTTCTTGTGCCTTTTCTTCTTTCTACTGCTGTGTTATGGTTTTTCTTGCAGTATTTCTTCGAATACACATTTTCTTCTTAGTTCTCTTCACTTTCTTATTGTTATATTGAAAATTTTATTTTATTTTGTTTTGTTTCTTACATTTTAGTCGATTTTTTTTGTTCACTAGTTCGTTCGTTCGCTCGCTGTGTTTTGTATGCCTTTCATTAATATTCAAGAAACGTTTTCCAGAATATTGATTGGCAGAGAGAAAGCGAAATACATAAGAAAAATCATATACACAAATATAACATAAGATGAACACAAAACGAAGTTCAGATCGAGGAGAAGGCAGTTTGTTTTTACAGTACAGTAGTTTTTGTTGTTGTTTTGTACGCTAGCACGAGTGTGAAAGATTAGAATGAAAATCGAAAAATCACAAATGCATAAATAGGGAAATATAACATTTGAAATTGACAATATTTTCCATCATTACATTTCATCTTACCTAATAATCATAGTTGAATTTCATCTTACATGTTACATTTTTTAGATAACATTGGAACGCGATAAGTAAATACATATACAAGAAAATTGTCGCGCGTATTCAGTTATCTGTGTATATACGTAATAACGCATGCAAGAGATGACGACGGCGCCATGAACAGTCTATATGTGATTTGTTTTGTCATATATAGCTTCATACGTAAAATAACGGCTGATTATAATGATCCAGACTGGTATTTTTATTTTCCAGAATGTCTAAGACCCATAATCAAGAAACTAAGTTTACTGTAACTAGTTATAAGCGAGATTATATGAGACTAACTTAAAGTTTTTTTTTCGTTTTGTATCACTTTAAAAAAGGAAAGATTAAAATTAAATCATAAAGTTTTCGATTTTAAAAGAAAACTTTTTGGAAAATTTTATGAAAACAAGAATATATATATATAAAGTTATTGTTGAAAATAAAAGTTTTTTAAATTTGGTCTTAGAAAGATAATATGATTCAATTTTAAAGGGCACCGTGGTGCAGCGAATGTAAAGTACGAGGTTTTCTTATAGAAGGGCCAATTGCCAAAAATGCTTACGCAATCTCGAGAAATCAATCATATCCTGAGCACGTAAAAAATTAAAAAACCTTATGAACCTGCTTATCTAAATCACCCAATTTCGCATAGTACACATCCCTTGTATACATTTCACCCTTCATTTGATTTAATCACTAAACAATAAGAAAACTACAAAATAAAATCGAAAGGATTATGACACCAAAACTACGTTACTATTATTATCACATTATATACACTGAGCCGAGACCGCTGCCGTCTCTCTCTGTAAATAAATTTCGCATTTACGTATACATACGAAAGTAAAAAGGATAAAATTTTATGTCCTTTTTAGAAAATTTTCTAAACGGAAGGGAATTTATCCTCTTTTGCGTCGTCAAAAAGATTTGGTAAAATATAAAAATTTCAACCCCTTTCAAATATGTGTACATCTACACGTTGTGTACAAACAAGCAAAGGATTTGGTTCCGCATATTCTGTTGTTCTTGTATAGAGAGACCATCACCACCATTAATCAAAATTCTATTAAAACCTATTTCATTCAGATGCTAGACTTTAATCCATCATCATTATTTCATTTATATATCGGCACTGTTCTGTAATACATTTTGGGAAAATTCGGAAAATTCGTTATTTAAAGTTAACTACATATCACATATTTTTATTTATTCACTAGACATAATACGAATTTGGATTAATACGGGTGTATTATGGTTTTAATTAGATTTTGATTCAATACACTGAATGAAATGAATTTCCTGGAATTTGATTTTCTCCCTCCCGCGCCCTTACAATGAATCGGGGTAATCCGCATATACGTACATATATAGGAAACTGATTCGTGCGTGTTTTAACAGTGATTTTTTTTTGTATTAAATTGTTAATCAAACATATAAAGCTCTTGAGTTATACATATAACACACACTAACACACACTCACACAAATGAACAAAAATAAATAAATTTTCCACCAACAACAAGAGAGTGGAATAATCTAAATAATGTTATAAAAAAATCTCCGTGGAAAAATTTATGATATTTTTCAGCTGATTTAATAATATAAAATTGATGAGCTTTTTTGGAAAAATATAAAAAAAAATTATTTAAATTTTTTTTTCTTAAATAAATATTTAAAAATATTTTTTGTTTATTTTAAAATATAAAATTTGTATTCAATTAATTTTTGAGAACACTCTAAAATAAAAAAGGTTTACCATGACGTAATGTAGGTGAGATGAGGTGCGTGACAGTTTATGTTTTTATACAGTTTATTGGATCACCTGGCGTAGTTACTCCGAATCTATATCGAAATTTCACAACAGGTCTTTCGTTCCAATCGAAATCTATAAACTGAACAGTACAGAAATTATATACGGCATAGCACACAATAACTTGCCTTAAACTTTAATCTAAATCTGGTCTAAAGTTTAATTTCCATTCGTGTATAAGACATGCATCTTAAACTTGTACGAAATAATCATTTCAACAAAATGTTTATGTTTGCTTCAGGACGCCCCACGTGCTGCTTATACACATGACGAATAATAGTCAACATGTGTTTTGGAATTTGGGATTTTTTGTTAAACTAACTTTCATATTTGTAGCAAACATTCATATAAAAAGCGGCCCCTACATGCACAATTAAGTTTGAAGAACTAGTTTGCACAGTTAAAATTCACATTTTTTTAGCCTTTTAGTCGCAGTTTTACTTTTCCTGTAATTAAATTTGAACCGTAGTAGTTGAAAGTATTAAAATATATAAATCCGTCAAAGAAGTTTGAAGGAAAATAATATCTGTCCTGATTGATTTTTACACCAACAAAATTAATTATCAGTACTTCTTAATTTAATCATTATTTAAAGTATTTACTAGAAAAATGTAAATACTTAAATTTCAATAGAAATGTCTGACATGAGAAGATATTCAAAAGGATCTATTACCGAGTTTATAGATTTATATAAAGAACATCCATGTTTATGGAAAGTCAAATCCAAGGAATACAGTGAGATAAAAGAAATCAAGGCTATAATAAAATGGTCAATAAACTGAAAGAAGTTGAAAGAGAAGCTAATAAAGAAACTGTAACTAAGAAAATTAATTCGTCAAGAACCGCTTTCCGAAGGGAATAAAAAAAATCGCGGATTCGAAGCGTTCGGGAGCTGGAACTGATCATATATATATATATATATATATATTCCGAAGTTGCGGTACTTTAATCTTTTAACACTTACGGCTGATCCAGAGGTACAGAGAGATGGTAAAAGTACTCTAGATGAAATATTTAACAAAGAAACTACGATTTCTATAGTAGATCAAATTCAATAATGTGGTACGTATTTATTTATTTATATTTTATTAAACCATTCTATTTTGCCAATGTACAATTCCTTCATTATTTAAATAGTTTTTAAAATCTTCACGAAAGTGTTTCGCATCATCTGTCTATTTTGGGAACTCTGTAAAGACAGTAAGTTCATTTCTTGGCGCCATTCTCCTTCTTCTATTGTTCCTTTCAATATTTTCAAAGTCCAAACTTCTCGATGGTGTATTCGACTGTCTTCGACGGTTTTTGGTTTTAAATTGATGGTTGTAAGAAATATTCGGAATCTGGAACATAATATACTAAATGCATTTTCCACAACCCGCCTTGAGACAAATTCTGTTTTGAAAATGGTTTTATTATATTCCTTGATAATCCAAACGCATCGTCAGCTACAAAAACCCTAGGTATTGGTGTATCGTTATTGCTATTTGGCAGTTGTGAGTCGCCCGGTAAAGATAATTCGTTTGTAGTTAATTTTTTATAAAATTTGTACCCTAAAAGTAGCAGTAGTAGTAAAATTTGTACCCTAACTGTATCCCTAAAAGTAGCGATGTGTTTGTACAAACAATACTTATTCAAACAA